>CAUYSK010032150.1:0-26851 GCA_963575035.1 Avahi laniger
TTCTTTCTATTTTTGGTAGAGACGGGGTCTCGCTCTTGCTCAGGCTGGTCTCGAACTCCTGAGCTCAGAACGATCCGCCCGCCTCGGCCTCCCAGAGAGCTAGGATTACAGGCGTGAGCCACCGCGCCCGGCTACATTTGGACAATATTTTTAAGTCTTATGTAAAACCATAGTAGAAGATGTTATCAGATATTGTCTACATGTCACTCACAGAGATACATAGTTCCAAGAATTACTTTTTTATGCAGGTGAATTGATACCTTTTTTTAAAATTAGAAAATTAACACTTTGTCGCTTATCATGTTTGCTTTCCTTTTGCCATATCTGTCAGAGAACTTAGCGCCACATATATAGCTCGAATACCATAAGCTAGTTGGCCCTTTACCGGATAATGTCCATCCTTACTGTGTGATGTCATGGTGGATCCTGTCCTAGAAATAGTATGGCCTTTGCCCACAGGTCAAACCAGGGTTTAAATCTCAGCTCTACCTTTTGCCACTTGTGTGAATTTGGCAAGCCACCTGACCTCTATGGTGCCTCAGTTTCCTTATGTGCAAAATGGAAAAACCTATTCTAATTTTAATGTATTTGTGCGAATTAAATGAAAAGCTATTCTGTGGCCCCCAGTAGAAACTCAAGATATGTTAGGTTACTTTCTTTAAGAGGGGCCACCTGGAGTTTTATGCTTAGATGCTTTGTTGAGTTTAAATCTGTTCTCGGTGGGGTACTGCCTGGACTTAGGCAAGCATATCTGTCCAGAGTATGAAAGTCCTTTCATATAGAGGAGGAAGAAAGCCTTTGGGAAGCTAGAAAGCTCTTTACAATTTCTTGCATAATTTGAAAATTGAGCATTCTTTGTAATTATTGTATCAGAACATGGTTTTAGAAATATGTTCAATGAAAAGCTCCAAGAAAGCCACAGCCAATTGATTGGAGTTAGCTCAAAGAAACTAATCCACTTAGCATACTTATGTTGTTACTTAAAAACCTTGACATGTCTTTATGGATTTTTCTTTTAGAATAATTCAGAAATTCATGTGATTTCTTCTACACTTTCTCACTTGACTTACAATATAATTCTCTGGCCATGGAATAAATTTTCTTGAAGAAGATACTGGATTCAAAGCAAGAGGGAAAATTAACCTTAAGTTATAATCTCTGTTTTATTATCAATCTCCTGCCTAGTAAGTAGCAAGTATAATTTAGTTCACCAGTGAATTATCTTTTAAATAAATGAAACTAAAAATAAAAATAGAGGTATTTCAGTGTAGATGTTAAAAATACAGGCTGAATCCAGACTATTGGGATTTGAATTCTGCTTTGCTGTTAGCTACCGATTTAACTTTGGAAAAAATATTTAATTCCTCTGTCTCTCAGATTTCTCACCTATAAAATGAGAACCTAAATTCTCTGGGCCTTAGTTTCTTTATCTGCAAGACATGAACAGTAATGATATTTATCTCATAAGATTGTTATGAGGTTTCAATGTTTTAATACTTGCAAAGCACCTATAACAGCTCTTAACATATAATGAGTTTCTTATAAAAATATGTTAACTAACTAAAAAATATGTCAGTTAATAGTGAAGGAAGCAGGGGTAGGTATGTAGGGGGGTCGTTATGAAGAAGGAGCATAGTCTTTAGGGATAGACAGATTGAATTTTGACTCTATTATTTGTTGGCTGTGGAGGTTTGGACCAGTCACCTTTCCCATATGAAGAATCAACTTAATACCTACTTCAAAGAATTGTTGTGAGGATTAGAGCAAAACTGTGTAATGACCTAGTACAGTCGCTGGGCTAGCACAGCATCTAGCACATGGTAGGAGAGCATATTAGAAAAAATAACTATTTAGCATTGCCTTGAAGAATGTCTTTTCTACCTTAAAGAATGAAAAGGTAGAAAAGAGATTACATGCATAGGAGAGATGTGAATTAGGCAATGGGAATATTTTCCTGCCAATAGATCTTATAAAAGTCAAGAGTAGTCCACAAGGAAAATGTGTGGACTCTCCTTTTAAAGCAAACTTAAATTCCATGATAATTAGTCATTTGAATCAGTTTGGCTAGGTATAGAGTTTAAAGATGAATTTCTTCCTTCCCTCCCTTCCTCTCTCCTTGTCTCACTTCTTCCTTTCTTTTATAACAACTGAGTGCCCATCATGTGCCAAACATTATCCCAGGCAAAGGTGGTACATATACAACTAGAATCCAATTCCCTCCTTTAAAAGGTCACCATTTAGTGCTTGTGTTTCATAAATGAGGAAGGTTTGCAGGTGCTTAACACAAACTGAAGATAGTTTTAAGAAAGTCAACTTGACCTCTTATCCTGACACAGCTCTTCGTTTCTACAAAGCACTTTTCTGAACATTGGTCTAGGCAAAGAATTCACGAAGAAGACTTCAAAAGTACGGGCAACAAAAACAAAAATAGATAAATTGTACTTAATTAAACTAAAAAGCTTCTGCACAGCAAAAGAAATAATCAACAGGGTCAACAGAAAACCTACAGAATGGAAGAAAATATCTACAAACTATGCATCTGACAAAGGACTAATATCCAGAATCTACAGGGAACTCAAACAACTCAACAAGAAAAAAATAACCATTAAGAAATGAACAAAGGACATGAATAAACATTTTTCAAAAGAAGACATACAAGTGACCACAAAAACATGAGAAACACTCAACATCACTAATCATGGAAGAAATGCAAATTAAAACCACATGAGATACCATCTTACACCAGTCAGAATGGCTATTATTAAAAGTCAAGAAAACAACAGATGTTGGAGAAGATAAAGAGAAAAGGGAATGTTTATACACTGTTGATGGGAAATAATGAAGGTCAAAGTCACAGGAAGGGAGGAGCCACCCAAAGACATTTTTTTTTAATTTTTAAAAATTGTGGTAAAATACACATATCATAAAAATTGCCATCTTAACCATTTTTAAGTGTAGAGTTCAGTGTCATTCACACTGCTGTGCAACTAACACACAACCATCTCCAGAACCCTTTTCTTCTTGCAAAATGAAAACTCTGTACCTGCCATGGTTTGAATATTTGTGTTCCTCCAAAATCCATGTTGGCATTTTATTTATTTATTTATAATTTCAGCATATTACAGGGGTACAAATGTTTAGGTTACATATATTGCCTTGCCCCACCTGAGTCAGAGCTGTAAGTGTCCATCCCCCAGATGGTGTGCACCACACCCATTAGGTATGAATATACCCAACCCCTCCTTCCCCCTCCCCTCTGCCCAACACCAGATGAATGTTACTACTATATGTTCACATAAGTGTTGATCAGTCTCAAAACAATAAATGTTGGCGTGGATGCGGAGAGATAGGAACACTCATACACTGCTGGTGGGACTGCAAACATGTCGGCATTTAATCCCCGATGCAACAGCATTAAGATGTGGGGCCTTTAGGAGGTGATTAGGCCATGAGGGCTCCGCCTTCATGGATAGGATTAGTGCCCTTATAAAAGGGCTTGAGAGAGTGAGTTCAGACTATTTTTGCTCTTCTGTCCCTTATGCCATGTGAAGACACAGTGTTCATCCCCTCCAGAGGATGCAGCAACAAGGTGCCGTCTTGGAAGCAGACAACAGCTCTCACCAGACACCAAACCTGCTGGTGCCCTGGTCTTGGACTTCCCAGCTTTCAGAATTGTGAGTAATAAATTCTATTGTTTATAAATTACCCAGTCTGTGTTATTTTGTTATAGCAGCACAAATGGACTGAGATAGTATGTATTAAACAATAACTCCCCATTCTCCTACTCACAGTGCACAAGGGTTCCAATTGCTCCACAACCTTGCCAACATTTGTATTTTCTGTTTTTTTGATAGTAGCTATCTTAATGGTTCTGAAATGGTGCCTCCTGTTTTGATTTGCATTTTCATAATGATTCATGATATAGAGCATCTCTTAATGTACTTATTGGCCATTCATATATCTCCTTTGAAGAAATGTCTACTTAAGTCCTTTGTCCATTTTCTAATTGATTGTTTTTTCATTGTTGAATTTTACAAGTTCTCTATATACTCTGGATATTATTTTCTTATTAGATATATGATTTGCAAACATTTTCTCTTGCCTTTTCATTCTGTTGACAGTATCTTTTGATGTACAAGTCCAATTTGTCTATTTTTTTGTTGCCTGTGCTTTTGGTATCATATCAGATAAATCAATTCTAAATCCAATGTCATGAAGTTTTGCCCTTTGTTTTCTTTTAAGATTTTTATAGTTTTAGCTTTTACGTTTAGATGTTTGATTCATTTTGAGTTAATTTTTATATATGGTGTTAGGTAAGGGTTCAAATTTATTCTTTTCAATGTGGATATCCAGTTTTTCCAACATCCTTGTATAGCCTTGGTACTCTTATTAAAGATCATTTGACCAAGTATAACAGGGTTTATTTCTGGGCTCTGCATTCTGTTCCATTGGTCTATATGTGTGCCTTTATGCCACTACCATACTGTTTTCTATTTTATTTATTTTTTAGCTTTATTGAGCTATAATTGATAAATAAAAATTATATATATTTGAGGTACACAATGTGATGTTTTCATATACACATCGATTGTGAAATTATTACCACAATCAAGCTAATTAACATGTTCATCACCTTACATAGTTATCATTTTTTGGTGGGTGATGAGAACATTTAAGATCTACTCCCATAGCAAATTTCAAGTACAGACTATCCTTTACTTAAAATGCAGTTATGTAACCTTACCATAAGTAGAGGAATGTACTCAATATGTATTGCTGTCACACCATCATAAAGTAAAAAATCATAAGTTGAACCTTTGTAAGTAGGGAAATGTCAGTATACATTATTGTATTATTGTTCATAGTCACCAAGCTGTACATTAGATTTCCAGAACTTACATCCTGCATAAATGAAACTTTGTACCCTTTGACCAGCATCTCTCCATTTTCCCCAACCTCTAGCCCCTGAACCATCATTCTACTCTGTCTTATGAATTTGACTTTTTTAGATTCCACATATAAGTAAGGTCATGCAGTATTTGTCTTTCTGTGCCTGGTCATTTCACTTAATATCATGTCCTCCAGGTTCATCCACATCGTCACAAATCACAGAATTTCCATCTACTTTAAGGCTGAATAATATTTCACTGTGTGTGTATGTATATATACAACATATTTTCTTTATCCATTTATCCATCAATAGGCACTTAGGTTGAGTCTATATTTTGGCTATTGAGAATAATGCCGCAATGAAAACATGGAAGTGTAGATATATTTACAAGACATTGATTTCATTTCCTTTTAATATATACCCAGTGGAATTAGTGAATCATATGGTAGTCCTATTTTTAATTTTTTGAGGAACCTCTATACTGTTTTCCATAATGGCTGTACCAGTTTCATTCCTACCAAAAGCATATAAGGTTTCCCTTTTCTCCACATCCTCCCCAACATTTGTTATCTTTTGTCTTTTTGATAGCCCTTCTAAAAGGTGTGAGGAGATATCTCATCATGTCTTAATTTGCATTTCGGTGATAATCACTGATGTAGAGAAATTTTTATATACCTGTTGACCATTTGTAGATCTTTTTTTAAGAAATGTCTATTCAGGTCCTTTCCCCATTTTTAAATCAGGTTATTGGTTTTACTTTCTATTGAGTTGTTTGAGTTCTTTGTATACTTTAGATATTAACCTCTTATCAGATGTATGACTTGCAAATATTTTCTGCAATTCCATAGGTTGTCTCTTTGCTCTATTGATAGTTTCCTTGCTATGTAGAAATTTTTACTTTACGTAATTCTATTTATCTGTTTTTGCTTTTGTTGCTTTTGCTTTTGGGGTCGTACCAAAAAAATCATTGCCCAGAATAATGTCAAAAGATTTTCCCTTATGTTTTCTTTTAATAGTTTTGCAGTTTTATGTCTTATGTTTAAATATTTAATCCATTTTGAGTTGATTTTTTTTGTATATGGTGTCAGACAGCGTCCAATTTTATTCTTCTGCATGTGAATTTCTTACTTTTTCAACACCATAAATGAAAAGACTATCTTTTCCCCATTGTGTGTTCTTGGCACCTTGGTTAAAGATCAATTGACTATAAATATGTGGATTTTTATTGATCAATCAATTGATTTTTCAATTCTGTTCCATTGGTCTATATGTTTTTATGCTAGTATCATACTGTTTTGATTACCATAGCTTTATAATATAATTTGAAATCAGATAGTGTAATGCCTCTATCTTTTTTCTTTTTGCTCAAGATTTTTTTGGACTATTTCCCTTTTGATTTCTTCTTTGATCCATTTGTTGTTTAAGAGTGTGTTGTATAATTTCCACATATTCATGAATTTTCCAGTTTTCCAAACTTTTAAAATTTATTAAGTCTTATTTTGTGGACTAATATATAATCTATCCTGGAGAATGTTTCGTGTGCACTTGAGAAAAATGTGTATTCTGCTATTGTTGGGTGGAATATTATCTATATGTCTGTCAGGTCCAATCAGTATATAGTGTTGTTCAAGTCCTCTATTTTCTTATTAATCTTCTGTCTGATTATTCTATCCATTATTGAAAATAGGATATTGAAGTCTTCCACTCTTATTGTTCAACTTTTCTCCCTTCAATTCTGTCAATGTTTGTTTTATATATTTAGGAGCTCTGATGTTTGATACATATATGTTGATAATTGTTACATCTTCTTGTTGAATTGAATAGAATGCTATCATTATATAATATTCTTCTTTGTTTCCTGAACAGTTTTTAACTTAAAGTCTATTTTGTCTGACATTAGTATTAATATAACCACTCTTGCTCTCCTTTAGTTACTATTTGCCTGGAATATATCTTTTCATTCTTTCACTTTCAACCTATGTGTGTCATTAGGTTTACATTGGGTCTCTTGTGTACAGCATATAATTGGATCTTGTTATATTATCCATTCTACCAGTCTATGTCTTTTGATTGGGGAGTCTAGGCCATTTACATTTAAAGTAATTACAAGGAAGAAATTGCTATTGACATTTTGTTATTTGTTTTCTGTATATCTTATAGCTTTTTGTCTGTCATCCTCCCTTACTGCCTTCTTTTGGGTTTAGTTGATTTTTTTCTTGTAGTGACATTTTGGTTCCCTTCTCAATTTCCTTTGTTTACATTTCATAGACAATTTCATTGAGGTTACCACAGGGATTACATAGAACATCCTAAAGCTATAATAATCATTTAAAACTGATAACATCTTAACTTCAATTAGATATAAAACCCTAGTTCTTTACAGCTGTGCCCCTCCATTTTATATTACTGATGTCACAAATTATATGTTTATATTTTGTGCACTCATTAACATATATTTTTTTGACTTTTGTTTTTCCAATTTTACTAAATAATTACAAGTAGAATTGCAAACCAAAATTACAATAATATGAGTTTTTATATGTGCCTATATATTTACCTTTGCCTGAAAATTGTATGTTTTCGTATGACTTTGAGTTACTGCCTAGTATTCTTTCATCTCAATTTAAAGGACTCCCTTTAGCATTTCATGTAGGGCAGTCCAGTAGTAATGAATTCTCTCAGCTTTTATTTATCTGAGAATGTCTTAATTTCTTGTTCATTATTTATTTATTTATTTATTTATTCATTCATTTTTTTATTGATGCACTAATAGATGTACATAGTTTTGGGGTACATGTACTTATTTAATACATTTACATATCTCTCATTTTTGAAGAATAATTTTGCATGATATAGAATTCTCTCTTTACAATTTTTTTCACTCAACACTTTAAATATATCATTTCACTTCTGGCCTACAATGTTTCTGCTGAGAAACCTGCTGATAGTCTTATTTTGCATCCCTTGTATGTGATGAGTAATTTTTTTCTTAAGTTTTCAAAATTCTCTTTTATTTTTGGTAGATTGATTATAATGTGTCTTGGGGTGGGTGTCTTTATATTTATTATACTTGGAGTTTGTTGAGCTTCTTGAATTTGTATATCATGTCTTTCCTCAAATTTGGGAAGATTTCATCCATTATTTCTTCAAATAAGTTCTCTTTCTTTTCTCTCTTTCTTCTTGTTTTTCTAGTACTTCCATAATTCATGCACTTGATGGTGTCCTATAAGTCCCTTAGACTTTGCTCACTTTTTTTTCTGTCTGTTTTTTGGAGTTTATTATTACAAATGATCTATATTCAAGTTTACTGATTCTTTCTTATGCCTGTTTAAATTTGCTATTGATCTCCTTTAGTGAATTTTTCAATTTGTTTTGTGTTTCTCAGTTCTTGAAATTATGTTTGGTTCTTTTTTTGTAATTTTGTAATATCAACTTTGTTGATATTCTCATTTGTTCATATATCATTTTCTGATTTCCTTTAGTTCTATGCCTGTATTTTTCTCTAGATCCTTAAGAATATTTAAGATAGTTGTTTTAAGGTCTTTGTCTAATTATTCTGAAGGCTATATTTCTTTAGGGTACATGTATAAAGATTTGTTTTGCTCCTTTGAATGTGTTTCCCTGTTTCTTTGTATGTTGTATGATCTTTTTTGAAATTAGAAATTTGAAAAAATAGTTCTCTCTCCTTCTTCTTGCAGACTGGCTTCATTCAGGGAATAATTTTCACCAATTAGCCTGGCGTGAAGGCTTAAGGTCTTCTCAGATCTTTTTCAAGCATTCATGTTCTCTAGACTTATGTGTGTGATTTCCCCCCACAGTTCTTCTGTATACACAGCTGTTTTAACATGTCCTAATTTCCCTATGAGTCTCAACTCTGATTCTTCTCAAAGCCTTAGATGTTCTACTATATTTGTCTGTTCATTATCCCTTGGTCTTAGTCACTTTAAGGTTTTCATATGCCTGTATATCTAACTGAGGCTGAGGTGTTTGCTACTGCTTTCAGTAGCTTTCGACCTAATATACAAACTATGCCCCCATTCTTGCTTGCTCTCCAAGTCAGGCAAGAGAGAAACTAGTTCCTTAGGTAGCCTTCAGACAGGCTAGAACATTGCAAGCATGTTCCACTCTTTTCATTCTGTTTCAAGGGAGGAGGCAGGGATAGGGTGGCTTCCTCCCAACCCCATTGCACTATGATAGGGAGAGGGTAGGGCAAGGGCTAGCAAAAATGCTATAAAATTTTGTACCATTTTGACTGTGGATTCTTCTTGATTGAAATTTTCTTGGTTGCTGCAGACTCTTGACCGGTTTCTAGAGCTCTTACAAAGTTATTTTAATCAGTTTTTTGTTGTTTATTTGGTGCTTCTGTGGTAGTACAAAGATTTGAAGATTTCTACTCTGTCATCTTTCTTGTGTCACCTTATTCAAAGACATTTTGTAATCTGAAAAGAGAATTAGGGGTTGAACCACAATGAACCCTAGCATTAAAGGGAAATGGGAAAGGAATCCATAAAGATGCCTACAAATGAGATAATAGGCAGGGAGAGAACCAGAAGAGAATGGTACCGTAGAAATCAAGGCGAGAAGTATTCTCAAGAAATTTTTGGTAAATAGTGTTAAAACCTAGAGCTGTCAAATGAGATGATAACTGACATAAATCAGTTGGATCTGGAACTGTAGAATGATGGGAGTGGAAGCAGTATTTTGTGTGGCTATGGAGAAAGTACACCTGAATAGCGAAGCTGCCTAGAATAATTACTAAGGGTCTCAAAACACCAAAACGTGAATGATGTCTCACCAAAGAGTGTTTAGAGAAGGGATAAAGCATCAAGAATTTATGAAATCTTATTTGCAGAGCTGAATAGGAAACTTCTCACCATAATAATTCCAGAAAATTGTCTTTCTATTTGATTTTACCCAATTTAAAGAATATCTTTTCCAATCATGTGTCATCCTTGTTTACTGCTGCTGTTTCAAGTGGCACTAAGAAATCAAAGGCCAGATTTCTCCTTTCTTAATATGAACTCCATTTAACTACCTTTATTTTTTGAATTTCCTTTTGCATAGCATCCTGCTTCCTAGGGGCATTACAAATTTCTCCTTTGATAGTATCACATTTTCACATTTGTAATTTAAATCCAAATGGACAAATATCATATGCACACAACCAATTATAATTAAAAGAAACAAGCAAAGAAGTGGTCCTTAGGAGGCCAAAATTTTGGGTCTGATAACAGTATGAATTTTGTTCTGACCCAAAGCCAGAGAATGTAGTTATCTTATAACCTTAGCCTGTAGCCCCATCAATACATGTTTTGGGCCATAAAGGAATATAAAACAGAATGTGTAAAAAGTGATGGGCAAACTCATTTGTACTTGGAAAGATAATTCAAAGTATATCTAATTTTTGACTCAAAGAGGATTGATATATTCTTTCTCTTACTTATTCACTCACTCTTCCCATTCACATTTATTGGGCACCCACACTATGCCAGGCACTGTGTATGCAGAGAAAACATAATCCCAGTCTCTCAGAGGCTTGCAGTTTAACACACAGACTTGAATAGTATTATAGTGATAGGTGCAATGCACTGTGGTAGGTGAAAGGAAGTAGTGAGCAATACTACAATTACAAGCTGACAACAAATTCAAGAGCTGCTTGGGAGGCATGCCAGGTGGTTAGTCCATTTTAGATGGGCTGATCACTGTCGTTGCTCTTGGTAAGAATGTACTCAGTATATTTACTTCTTTAACAAGGATGTGGTTTTGTGGCGGGGTTTACATTACGGCATGGTTTGATATACATCAGGAAACAGAGACACAGAGTAATCATTCAGTGCCTAAAGGGTGTGTAGTAAGATCCTGGGTAAACCACAGACAGGGTGCTATGGGCCTCCAGTATGGACAAAACCAGTGTGAGTCATGCTGTTTGTATGACAAGCTTTAAGCAACACGATGAGTATAAACACTGCTTTGCTTCCTTTCCTTTGTGTCACCCTACAGCCCTCAGCAGGCAGAATCTCACAGGAGAGAAAAAGTGGAGCAGTGCAGTCAGAAAGACGACTACCAGACTTTAGCTTTATGATATAAAATATTACTCATGTTGCAATGTTCAGAGAATAAACCACCAATGAGCTCAATATGAAGCAGATAATTCAGCATAAACTTGGTCCTACTCATAGCTGAATAGTGGAGGTAGAGTGGGGTAAACATAGTACTTATAAATTCAAATCTTGAATAAAAGCTGAATCTGGTCTGTTTGCTGCTCTATGATGATCTAGTGTTAGTAAAATCCATCTATCCATTCAATGTTAATTGAATATCCCCTATGAGACAGGCTTTAGATAGGTTATAGGGGTTAAGAGAAAAAAAATTCCTTGCCTCTAGAGGCCCACACCTCAATGGAGAAGATGTATAAGTAAGCAGAAGGTTATACTTTGGTATGGTAAGTGCTATCATATGGATAAATACGTGGGGTCTGGGAGCACATGTAAGAGGTACTTAACTGAGATGAAAAGGTCAGGGAATGGTTTCTCTTGAAGGTGGTGCCTGGATGAATTTTAGAGTATGACAACAGTTGGCCAGCACAAGATTAAGAAGGGGATAGACTAAAGGGTGGTTTTGTCTAATACTAGCCTCACTGATATTGGTACTTCTAGAAAGCAGATTCTTGCAACAAGGCAGGGCCTTAATAACCTAATTTGGGGTAAGAACTTTCTCTGAGCAGAAAACCAGGAAAGAAGCATGCTGAGAACCCTTCTCAAATACAAACAATAAGATCTGCAACTTGTAATGCCTAGTCCCTTTCAGCAACAAAACATTACTGACACTCCTTTATCCACACTCATCCCTTAGCTGAGGAGACTTGAAGTGTTCAGAAGGCACATTTGTTAGCGTTTACACTTGTATTGTAACCAAATTCTCATCCCACACTTGAATTCCTGTTATGTCCAGTTTTGAACTCAGATGAGTTGAACTCAGATGAGATGAACTCAGCTTGAGGATATGTTACAAGACCACCTGAACTGTTGACCTTTTTTTACACATTTGGCTTAGCATCAGGTGAGAGGAAGCCACGTTTATGCGAAAACACTTGATTATACATTACTCTTTGTTTTCCTGAATATTAAAAAAATTTTCCAACAGCAATGTATTGCTATATCCATTCAATATGGATACACTGTGCAGCTATCACATGTCATTTTGTGGATTATGTAACTACAATGCCAGTTATGCCAACTATGTAAAAAGCAGGTTATGGAACTGTATTCTAAATTTGTATATAAAAATTGTATTCATCCTTTCCCTCTTCAACATCTTACCCCTTGATGACTGGTGTAGGGATTACCATACAGTCAGCTTATAGTCAAGGATGTGCAAATGTTAAACTTTTAAGTGAAAAAACTACCCGTTTCATATTTTAAAAAGAGGACATCCCACCAAAGTTTCTAGCAACCTCCTTTTCCCTATATTGAAAAAAAGTGGCTAGATTGATTGGGTTGATGGCAGCAAGGGAAAGTACTAGAAGAGCATCTGTGAGGAAAAGCCTGCTCATGGAGCTGTTTAGTGTGGTGTGCCAGAGAGGGCTTGGTTCCTCCTCCTGCCCTGCTCCTGCCTCCCATATCCACAGAGCAAGGCAGGTACAACATTGACTTAACAGAAGCCTAGGCCAAGTCCTGGGGTGGGTAACAGGCAGAGTGGCTCCTTACCCCAAAAGACTGTCTGGGGGAAAGATGAACCTGTATTCGGAGAGCCCTGGAAATGGTCCATTGGGAGCGGAAGGAGGATGCAGCTGCACTCTCCCAAGGACTCCCTGAAGTCAGAAGGCAACAGAGGGGCAGCTGGCATCCTGTGGTGGTCAGAAGGACCACCCAAAGATGTCCACACCCTAATTTCTGGAACCTGTGACTATATTACCTTACATGGCCAAAGGGACTTTGCAGATGTAATAAGATCATGCACTTTAAAATAGGAAGATTATTCTGAATTATCTGATCAGCCCAATATAATCACAAAGATCTTTGAAAGCAAAGGACTTTCTATGGGCTGGAGTTAGAGAGATGCCACCAAAGGAGATGTCACAGAGATCCAAAGCATGAGAAGGACTTGACCCGTCCACCATTGCTGGCTTGAAGATGGCTTGAATTCTGCCAACCGTCTGAAGGAGCCTGGAAGTGGATTCTCCTCAGTGGCCTTCAGATAAGAGGCCAGGCTGGCTGAGATGTCGATTTCAGCTTCACGAGACCCTAAGCAGAATACTTAGTAGAGATGTCAGACTTCTGGCCTGCAGAACTGTGAGATGGGTGCTGTTTCAAGCCACCATATTTGTGGTAATTTGTTACGGCAGCAATAGAAAGTGAATACATACCCCAAGACCACTTGGTGGGCCGCCCAAAGGGATCATGACCCAGTGAAGTCACTCCAAATCGCCATTAATGGCCTTCACTGCCTGAGTAGTCTCCCTGTCCATCTGCAACTCCGCATGTACCCTCCTTGCCATTTATGTTGAACTGGTGGCCCAAGGCACAGGGAATGTGAGAGAGAGAAAAAGCAGGTCCTATCCATTCCCCTGCTTCCCCAGCTGCCGCAAGCTCACATGGATTGGGTGTATGCGGGTTCGGGCGAAATTTGGCAACAGTTATTGGGAAAATAATTTTTTTTCTGTGTGTACATTGCCGTGTTTCAGCTGTAAGTCATATTTTTTGTAGATATAGAAAAATGATAGGAAATTAATAAAATATGCTAACAGTGGTCATATCTGGGTTGCATAATTATGCATGATTTAAATTATTTGCTGTGCTTTTCTAGATTTTCCAAACTTTCTACTGTTATATTGTTTAATGGTTATTATAGTTCATTTCCTAGCTTATGATAGTATTGGGGTGTGTGTGTGTGTCTGTGTGTGTGTGTGTGTGTGTGGTAGGGAGGGATTACATAGGGAAACACACATCAAACTCTTCGTAATGCAGAGAAAAAAAAGTAAGTTGTGAAATAAGTAGTCTGACAAGTTCAATTGCAAAGGCAGGAAAACATACCAACTATCTCACATTTGCATAGGGCTTTAGAGTTTGCAATGCATTTTTATATTTTTTACGGATAAAGAAACTAAGGTCCAAAGAGATTTCTTTTTTTCTTTCTTTTTTTTTTTTTTACATGTTCAAAGTCACATAGCAGCTAAATGGATAGAATCAGACCTAGAATCTGGAATGCTTGACCTCTTGGCTGGGCTCCTTCCACCTCACCAAGGTGCTGCCCTGGAGCTCTTTCCCCTGCCTCAAAACACTGAGGGGCAGTAGGAACCGAGAAGGCCTCCCCACGTCCACTAGCTCCAAGCCACTGTGTGCGACTGAAGGGGACAAAGGCTGGCAGGATTCAGAAAAGGGGAAAGATGGGGCCAAAATCCATGTTTCCTTTCCTTAGCTCACTCATTTCACAAACCCATGCTGTTTATTCCTTCTTGTCCTCCATTTGCTGACAAACCACACACTTTAAACATTCATGGTAGATATATATGATGGTAAATTGCATATTTTCTGCTTTGAAACTAAAGTGATCTTGCACATTGGTTGACTTCAATGAGCACAGTCAAGTCCTTACTGTGGGCCGACCACCTCCCGAGTAACAGAGAGAAGGTGAATGATGAGTGCTGGCTGTTGTGGCTGCTGTGATTGCTGTGACATTGTTATCAATAGATATTCACGTAAGTCTTTGCGCCATCAGCACAAGCATAGTGATGGTAATGGTTGTTGAAATCGTCTGTCATCCCTACCACGGTTTCCTATTTCCCTGCCTTTGAACTGTCTAGAACCTCTATTTTCTTCTGCAATGAAACTACCACAATTATCCTCTCCCCCAGTTTGGTTCCCATAACTCTACTTGGGTCTGGATTTCTCTTTTAATTAATACTTCCTGTGACTCAATGTTTACCCAAAAACGTTACTATTATTATTCTCATCCTTAATTTAACATGAAGGGTAAGATTTTAAATAAATGGACAACGACAGATGCTGGTGAGGATGCAGAGAAAAAGGAACACTCATACACTGCTGGTGGGACTGCAAACTAGTACAACCTCTGTGGAAAGTAGTACGGAGATACCTCAGAGAGCTAAAAGTAGATCTAGCATTTGATCCAGAAATTCCACTACTAGGTATTTACACAAAGGAAAAAAGCATTTTATAAAAATGCGCTCAAAAGTTTAAGCAGCACAATTCACAATCGCAAAGATGTGGAAACAATCTAAGTGTCCATCAATACATGAGTGCATGAATGGAGTAATAAAATGTGCTATGTGTATACCATGGATCACTACTCAGTCATTAAAAAAATGGTGATCTAGTATCTTTTGTAACAACCTGGATGGAACTGGAGGCCATTCTTTTTAGTGAGGTATCACAAAATGGAAATGCAAACACCGCACATACTCAATACTAAATTGGAACTAATCTATCAACACCTGTGTACATATATGAAAGTAAAACTCACTAACTGAGTGAAGGGCACTCTTACAACTTTGACTCAAACTGTGCAAAACCAAATTATATAAACAAAACATGTGTACCCCTATAAAATTCTTTAATAAAAAATAAATAAATATTATAAAATTAAAAAAATGAATGTTATGCGAACAATATTGGACTATAAAGGATTTCTTTTTCTCATTTGTCATCATTTACTCTTTTTCTTTTTTTTTTGAGACAGAGTCTCAGAGCCATGATGTCAGGCTCGCTCACAGCAACCTCAAACTCCTGGGCTAAGCGATCCTTCTGCCTCAGCCTCCTGAGTAGCTGGGACTACAGGCATGCACCACCATGCCCGGCTAATTTTTTCCATATATTTTTAGTTGTCCAGCTAATTTCTTTCTATTGTTAGTAGAGACGGGGGTCTCACTCTTGCTCAGGCTGGTCTCGAACTGACCTTGAGCGATCCTCCCACCTCGGCCTCCCAGAGTGCTAGGATTACAGGCGTGAGCCACCATGTCTGGCCTGGCATCATTTACTTTTAAGAAGAGTCAAATCATAAGAAAATTTTTGTTGTTGGAAATACTCTTGTATTTTCACTACATTTAATATCTTCATTCTAATGTAAAATTTGAGTGAAAATCTAGCTCCATTTGAAAATCTGAATCATTTTGAAATTAAGGAAGAAAAAGAGGAAGAATGTAAAATTAAAAATAGACCAAAAAATTGCACCTGCTTTAAAAAAGACACATTCATTTAGGAAAAATTTTTCCTTAAAAAATATATGGGTTGGCCAGGTGCGGTGGCTCACGCCTGTAATCCTAGCACTCTGGGAGGCCGAGATGGGAGGATTGCTTGAGCTCAGGAGTTTGAGACCAGCCTGAGCAAGAGCGAGACCCTGTCTTTACTATAAATGGAAAGAAATTGGCCAGACAACTAAAAATATAAAAAATTAGCTGGGCATGTTGGCACATGCCTGTAGTCCCAGCTACCTGGGAGGCTGAGGCAGGAGGATTACTTGAGCCCAGGAGTTTGAGGTTGCGGTGAGCTAGACTGACACCACGGCACTCTAGCCCAGACAACAGAGTGAGACTCTGTCTCAAAAAAAAAAAAAAAACATATATATATATGGGTAGATGTCACATTCAGGAGTAGAGCACATAAAGATCTTTCACATTGCTAATTTTTTGTCATTTTAATATCCTTTCCCTACTGAAGCCAAGTTCAAATACTCATTTATGCATCAAGACACAAAGGAAAGAATAGATTTTGCAGTTAAACCGATCTGGATTTGAACTTTACTAGTTGTGTGACCTTGGGTAAGCTGTTAAACATTTCTTAACCTCAATTTTCTCATCTGTAAAGTGGAACTAACAAGACCTACTTTATAATGTTGTGAAGATTAAATGAACAAAATCATGCATGAGTTCAAACTTTAAACATGGTGCCTGAAAGAGAGCAAGGCTCTAATGCACATTTGTGTCCTTGCTGTTACTCTATCATTTTCTGTCGTCTTTTTTTATGGTTGACATTTGAAATCACCACTCAGTGGTGTTGCCATCAGAGAGGCTGGTGCCTGACATGATCTAGGAATTCAAGGGGTGAGGGACCTACCAGGAGAAGTAGGAGCCTGTGTATGTGTGGGGAGGGGATATCCTTTCTTTAGGCTAAATTTCCCTTAGGTTTGTTGGGTAAAAAAAGACTTGAAATAATTTGGCCTTATCTTGGCGTAATTTTTCGTATGTGACTCCTCAGGGGTGTTTGTTCTTTATTTAGCAAATGGAAACTGCCTGTTGGGCTTCAGCTGGCAGTGCTCCATCAGCATTCCACAGTGTTACCGTGATTCAGTGCTTTCCCCACTGCATTCCAGCCTGAGGTGTTCTCTTCACAGAGGGACTTGCTACTGTATTCATGGCTAAAGTCACCAAACCGGATAGATGAGTAGCTTAGCCTGAACAACTCTAGAAGCTTGGCCAGCTCTCACCTGAATTGAATTACCTGGTAACTCAGGGGAAGTTACATAAGATCATACAAGGAAGAACTGTGATTGCAAACAAATTTCCAATGCAATTTTAGGAAACTCAGACGTAATAGAACCAGTAATGACCACACAATGGATTCCTTAAGATCAGAGGTCTAGTCTTACTCTTCTTTATTGCCAAGTACAATGCCTAAAATTAACACATACACACACATTAAATATATATTAATGTATTATACTATACACAGTATATATACTACATATATTTATAGATCATACTATTCAGCAAATTCACTAATATAAATAGTAACTGACTGGCTTGGGAGACTGAAACATGAGGTTTTTCATCTGGCTAACTAACCTCTCTTCAGATTTATATCTCAACCTAGACATTACCTCCCTTATAAAGTGTCCCCTTCTTCTGAGAAAGGTCAAGTATTTGGTGCTCATATTATTACTATACTTCTTCCTGCATTGGCCTTGTGTATTTCTCTCTTTCCCCATTGAGCTATAAAAACAAAACAAAGCAAAATGAAACAATAACGAAGAGAACGACCCTTGTTTATCAGTATTCAAGCTCCTTACATTGTACCAGGTACAGAGAAGGCATTCAGTAATGATTCTTAAATGAACAAGAGGAATAACATGTCCTTCTGTTGTATTAGGAATCATTTCATATAGAAAAGCCAAAATCTTTCTATACTCATTTAGGTTCCGGGTGCCAAAATCAGCATATTTAGCCATGAACCAAATGGCACAATGTCAGTGCTAAAGATGGAAAACCAGTTGAGAAGGTGTCTCATAGATTTCTATATGAACACACATCACGGTTGGGCATTGAGATAGTGAATGTGCTGATTATTCTCCACTGAAGCTGGTGTAGTTTGGAGGGGGACATTTTAGAATCTCGTCAAAGCGGGGGAAGCCAAATAAAAGAGTAAAGGGGAAATATTTCCCTCACACCCACCTCTTCCAGTCTGCCCAGGGAAGTCCAGGAGATCTGGGAGGAACACTTAGTTTCAGGAGTCTCAAGACCCCTTTAGTTTTAACTAGACTTATAGTTAAATCGTATGGCAATCTATGTGCTATTGGGCAAGATATGATTCAATAGCAATGCCCATTCTTTATAGCTTCCTGGGTGATGTTTGATGGTTTCAAATAAAAAGTGTCATGCCATCTTGCAAAGTGGAATGTTTTCAGTCTAGATTTTAAGCAGGAAGTCATTCTTCCCATCAAAAGATAATTAAGATTCTCCTCTCATAGTTAGGATATGCAATGCTGATTAGTCTAGATAGGGCACACACACACAGACACACACACACATATACCAGAAACAACACGCTACCGACATAGAGAACTCAGGTTAGGGAGACAGGGACCTACAACACCACACAGCCGTTCTCAAAGATTAGGAATAAGGCAGGAGGCCGGCACAGAAAGGCTTCCATGGAAATTGGCCAATAGAGTTTTTACTTAAAATCTGTACCTGAGCTAGTGAAACATAGACAAATGATGAAGAATTTGGTAAAGACTCCGAAAAAGTGGGCACGTGAAAATAGCACAAAGTAAGACAATGTGGGGATTAAAGAAGGTCCCCAGGTTGCAGAATCAACACAGTTTGAATTCAAACTTTTTCTCAGACTGACCTAGTTAGTTTGTTACTAGTTTTTTAGTGAGGATGATCTGGAGATTGATATGAGAAGCTCCTGTGTATATGTTTTAGAATTTATGATGCATATAACATGTATGTGCATGTATATATGTATATATGTAATACCGTGTATGTATATATGTATGTATATATACTCATGTGTAATGAACTATACACAATTCTCTTTAGAATTTATTAGACATTTATTAAGATACTGTTGTTTCCTTCATATAGCTGCAAGTTTAAAACCCTATTTATGTATCATGTCTGTTTATTTTCATCTATCTATTTACCTATATCTATCAATCTGTGTATCTTCAAGCCAAATAAACCCTACTTGTCATGACAAAGAATACCCTGAAACCCAGAGTAGGCAAAATCAGGGTGTATTAGTCCTGAGTTCTGACATACTGGATATTTCTGGCTGAATATGCTACACCATACACTGTCACAAGGATAAAATCATAATAAACAGTTGTGCAAAGGGAATTTGGTGAGGAGTGCAGACCTGAGTAATGCAGGATTTTGGAAGAAACTGATGTCCACCTAATTCTTGCAGATTTTAATGTTTCTCACTCTGTTTGCTCTGCACAGTATCTATTTCACATATATTTCAGCACAGAGAGGTGGAAAATATATGAGTTTTAAAGTCTAACAGATGGAGAGTCAATACTGTTTTACCTTTATGAGCAAATGACTCGTTTTCCCGAATGTCAATTTCATCATTTTTATAGATGGAGAAAATAAAGGGCTGCCTGATGTTCAAATGTAATCATGTGTGCACAGTGAAGACATAGTAGTGTCTGATGCATTTTAGTGTAATTTATTCAATACAGCCAAGTTGCACTATAATGAATTCATTCTGAATCCAAAGCAACTGTGAATGCAGTTAAAATTGCTTAATCAAGCAAATTTGGGGTTCTTTTTTTGCAATATGAAAATATACAACGAATGTTTTCTTTGGTTTTTCTGAAATTCCTTGTTTTGCGGCTTTTGAATGAAAACTAGGTCCATAATAAGTTTGGGATTTTGTCACTGTTCATATTGAGTTCTTATTTTAATTTCTAACATTTATAGATATTTATATGTAATCAACATCTGAATATTTCTCAAGTTTTATCACTCCCTCAAGAAACAGCACTTTCCTTTTTCCTCTCAAATAATGGTTCTCTAACCTGTCATTTCAACAGTTTCCGTTTACCAGGTCTGTTTTCCGAGGCAGTGTCCATATACGGTATCCATGTGGGTATCTCTCTCCCTGTGTGGAAGGTGTTAATCTGGTTGGGTGGCAAATTCCTCGGCAGCTGTGATTTTTTTTTAATGTCCCCCAAATCTTCTAGCGCAGTATTGGGCAGGCAGTAAACGTTCAACATGGATTTGCTAGCTGGACTTGCCTGAAAGAAAACCTCATTCCCAAGTATCTGAGCCAGTGACAGGCCACACACACAAAAGTTTGAGCTTGGTGCTTATTTACCTCTTGTCAGATCCTGAGATGTTACTTGTAATCCTGATAGTTTACACCGCAGAGATACTAACTGTGACTCATGGCTCGAGAATTCAAAAACTCTTTCCTGTCACCTGCCCCAACCTGAACTTTCTTCCTTTCTGAATCTTGTTTCATGAAAAGAGGCCCTGGAATGTAGTCTTCTTGAGATAAGCACATCGTCTTTCTTGAGACACTTTCATAAGGATAAAATAATCAGGATATACCAGAGCCTAACCTTGCTTAGGGGCAGAAGGAAGAACTGGATTTTATTTAGAACAGTTTCTCATTTGAATAAATGTTTACTAAAGTGAGTAAGCAGGGGCGGTTCCGTCAAAAATTTAGAAAGGAGACAGGAGAAGGAGCCCATCAAAAAAGCAAGAAGGAATCTTTGATTCTCTCAGATTCAAAACTCAGAGAATTTATATTTTCTCTGAAATACATTCATTTTACCTCCTTTTATTTAAGTGAACTCAGTTGAATTATACCCTTTGGAAAATATAAAGAATGCTCATTCTTTTCTAGGATTTCACAATTGAATTAATCTTCACTACATCTCTACAGAGGATGGACAAGAGATAATTTAACACTTACGAAACACCTAAACTCTTGACATTTATTTCATTCTCACAAAAGCATTATAAAGTGGAAATTTTCTCCATATTACAGTTAAGGAAAATGAGGCTCAGAGAAGTCAAGTACATGCCCAAGGTCACAGAGCAGGTAAGAGCCAGCAGCACCACGTTCTGCTCTTCAGGTCTGTTTGTTTAAAAGTTCTTTCTAGCATATGACGTTGGCATTATGTAAAAAGGAAGATATTCCATTTTAACAGATTGAGAGAGTAAGGTATAGAGAACCAGGGGACTTCCTCAATTTTGTAATAAATAAGCAGTTTTGGTACCAGGAAGAAAACTGAAGTTTTTTTTTGGAATAGAGTATTAAGCTCAGGCTGGGGGCAGCGTACAGGAAAATATCGTTTTGTATAATTACTTCATTTCTATTTTATACCAGTACTGGATTTTCAGAGTTGCAACACGGTGAAATGTGAGAAAATTGAGTTTGCCGGATTTATAAATTTTTATTAAATTCTATTAACACACTTGATGTTTTCTAGAAAATATCTCAGAATGAACACATATTCCAGTAACTGATGAAAAACTTTTTGTGACCATAGATTTTATTTCATTTTTCCAGATTTATTCAGGAATAACTGACAAATAAAAATCATATATATTTAAGGTATACAACATGATGACTTGGTTGAAACTCTGTTTTTTCCAAACCACACATCCTAGTCTCTCCAATGTCCTGCTTTACATGTCATGATATCTGGAGTATGATAGAGCTTAATCTCAAACTTTATTTCTTCTTATAAAAAGTAATTTTCTTATCTAGAAATAATTTGGAATGCTTTCTTAGACGGGCACACACCACCTTATTCTCCCCAAGGCTCACTGGACTCATTCACTGTACTTCCTCTTGCTTCAGGAAAAATTTTTTTCCTCTGAACTTCCCCCCCCCACCCCCCCACTTTTTTTTTGGTAATCTTCTCTGTGTTTGTTTTGGCTTTTGGCCTGGCCTTCCGTTCCTTTTGGTGCTAAGTAAGAGTCAGCATTTAGCCTAAAGTTACTCTTTGCTAACAAAGTGCACAGTGTAGGAAGGAAAGCTCCACCTCCCACACCCACTTCTAATTATCATAACACTACAAAACATGCTATTGCACCGTTCTCCCATCACTTGTGAATGTCTGTTTTCCACAGCTTTCATTTCTCCAAAAAATGAGTTTGAGCCACATGGAGAATATGCCTTTAAGCCATTCAAGTCCTCAAGGAGCACAGAGATCATCCTGGAAGCCATGGCTTCTCTGCTCAACCACAGTGATGGTGCTATTGCTTTGCTCCTTCAATATGGTTTTTACTTTCCTCCCACTCAAGGTAAGGAAGCAACAGTACCTAAGGTTGCTATTTACTATGATTCTTTATTCATTTGTTAGTCTAGCTATTATCATTGTCACTCAGTATCGTTAGAGACAGTTGAAAGGAAGAGACATGTGAGTACAAATAATGTAAATAGAATTCTAATCTTCTCATGACATGGCTTTTGAGGTTTATCTAAGTGTTTTACCTGAAAGGGATCAGAATATGCTAAATGTTAGCTGCAGAACTGAGTTAGATGGAGAGAATTGCTTGATTAAAGCAGCCAATTAATAGATGCCTGTGGAAAATTTTTTTTCTCTTTCTGGAACTCTGCTATAACTTCTTGGTGGAATAAAAGAGGTATAAAATAGAATGTCTGCCCTCAAGGAATGAGAGGCAAACTGTGGTCTTAGCAAGGGAAAAGACACAAAAAGATAATGGAAGACAGGACAACGTAAGTAACAGGTGGTTACTGTATCTTTGAGGAGGGAAATGGCACTGAGCCAGGAGTAAGATCTGGATTCTGGCTCTAGGTCTTCCAGGAACCAGCTGTATAAATTTGAGAAAGCCATGTAATCTCTCGGTTTTCTGCTTGTTCATCTGAGAAATGGCGGTGGGGGACGGATTTATTACAGTGTTTCTTCTAGCTATAAAATGCAGTGATCAAAAATTATCTAAGGGTAGTATGGAACATAAATGCCTTAGGAATTCAGGGGGCAATGACTTTAGACTGGGTTGATCAGGGAAGGCTTCACGGAGGAAGGAGGAAGTGCATGTCTATTTGGGAAGCTGCTGATGCTTTATCAGGAATTTCCCACTGACCTGCAGGGCAGCTTGTGGGCCTAGAGAATGGGATTGTACACTGGGAAGGGGGAAAAGTTAAGCTCTTTACTAGAAGTTCCTCCTCACTGTTGACTACACCATTGACCAAAAAGAAAATAAGAAATGCTGTATTTAATTCAGGATTTAGCCCATTTCTGGTTACATTTGAAGACTCCCAGCCTTGGGGAAAATAAAGCGGTGTACGCCCTTCTAAGAAAGGGTTGGGATGTGACCGCAGAAACATTTTTCTAAGCGGAATGGATAGCAAAGATGTCAAAGATACGGTTCTACCACTTAAGGTATTTGAAAGCAATCGAGAAAAGATGCAGGAGAAGGAGGTAGTACACTCTAGATTTTGATTTAGTTAGGGTAGGTATGGCTTGGCCAGGTTTTTCTCTGGTAGCCCATTACTATGAACTCCGCAACTGTATGCAAGGCTGTGCAACAAAGGCATTTCTAATCGCAAGCCTGCTCTCTCAAGAAATGGGTCAAGCAGAAGTGTGTGCTTTTTGGAGCAGTGAAGTTTGGGCGGAGAGAAAAGAATTGTCAGAAATTCTGAATATTTCGATTTCTGAAGAAGAAGAAGGGTGAAAATAGCAATAACTTAAATTCGGAAGTGCTTTCTGCTTCTAAAAATCACTTCAAGTTTTATTAGCCAGATGGCCCTGAAGGTCATCGAACATGGGCACCCCCAGTCCCTGCGTATGACTAAGGAGCAGATGCACAGAAATGCTTTTCTCTAAGGCACTCAGTGGCTCCTGCAAAGGGAAAGAGGAAGTGTCACAATGTCTGAGTCATCCAGGACACCTCTTGCCAGAATCAAACTTGATTAGTCCCATGTTTTCAAGCTCTGACTCGGGATTTTCTCTCCTAGAGAGTATGCCGTTTCTCAACGAAACGTTCTGCTTCTAAAGGCAATGCAGAGTTTATTCCAAATTTAGGGAAGTATAACATGTTTGTAGGATATTGTTTTGACAGGATGCTTGGAGGATTCGTTTCTATGGGAAAAGCCAGGGGCCTGGTCAGCAGCGTCATGGAATTAGCTCATGCATTCTATTTCCCACTTACCTGCACTTCCCTTTCCCTATTGGTGACAAACAAGAACCTTTAGAAAAGAGGTCTGAGTGGCTGGCAGATGGTGAGTCATTATGATGCGGCCACTTCCACCTTCTCCCAACACCCATGAACTTCGAGTTTTACTTTATTTTAGTCTTCACTCTAGTTTTTACCTACAAAGCCCCACCTAGTAATTGCAATTGCTCCATTACTATTAACGAGATGACAATGAACATAAATTTAACAAGATCTTTTCCTCTTTGCCTATCTGTATCATTTCCTCAAAGACTATACCTCACAACCAAATTGATGATTTTGCAGCTAGGCAGATTTTCATTTGTGGCAGTAATTACAGAGTATCACAATGGTGGGTTTCTATAGCTCTAAATAGGCATTAAAGCAGCCTGCAGTACAGTATCCAGAATTTCTGGCTCTGGGAATTAATTTGTCTGTGGCCTTAGGTTTCTCTGCTTACTCCGTACACACAGTAGCTGACACAGATACTATCTGTGGCATGTATCTTGGCACTCAGTTATATTTAAATCATTACCTAATTGCTTCATGTGTGTAATCATGTCTTTCTAGAAGGATTATAAACTTGAGAGGCAAGGACCATAAATTACATTTGTTTCTCTCCCTAATAATGTAATATGATGTTGGGAATATAGGTGTTTGAATTTTTGTTCAATTCTTCATTACAATCAGCATCATTACCAAAACAGCTAATATTTATTGAGCAGGTCCAGACAGGACAGCTGGGCAAAGCCCTTCACAAGATTTACCTCATTTAAACCCAACTACTTCAGTGAGCTCGGTGCTATTATCTTTCTCATTTTATAGATGAAGAATTTGGGGTTAAGGGAGTCCCTATCACATGCCTGTCATATGTTGCACTAAACTGAATTGCAACATCTCTTCTAAGAAACATCAAAATGAGGCTGAAATATTATAAGAGCAAAAACAAATGCAGGGAATCCAGCAATTTATTTCCTAGAATAATAGCTTCCAGACTGTTTGAATGCACTGCTCTCGCAACAAGATGTTTTCAGTATAATTCTCAACATATGTATGTTAATTATTATGTTATGTATAAATACTGATAATCTATACATTAAAAAATACACAAAATAGAAGTTTATAAGGATGATTCAAATACTGTGTTTAATATAATTTTTCCACAATGCAAAGCCATTTTGCTTTTACCAAAATATTATGTTTTCTATAATATAGATATTACTAAAATAATTAAAATAATATTTTAGTAATTTGATAGATTGTTTCATTTTTAAGCTTAGTTTAACGTTTTATGATACAGCAATTGAAGGTTATATTCTAAGTTAATTTAACTTGATTCATGGTTTTGACTATCATAACTGAAAAATTACTTCACAAAGAAATACAGATCAAAATGGAAGAATACATCTTTGCATATTCTTAACATGTCACGACACTTAATTTTCAATCTATCATTCAATGTTGTGATTTTTTTTAATTAAAATAATATTGTCCCGCACTCCATTCATGCCTTTGCTTCCTTCTTTACACAACTCAATTCCGAGGTCTATAATGGTAGCACCTCCTTTGCATAAACCTAATCATTTGCTTCTCTCTTTTTTCATTACACTCTAGTGGCAAAACCCCAGCCATAAAAAACTTCCAATGCTGATTAAATCAAACTGCTCTTTGCCTTTCACGGTTGGATGTATCTGAAGTCAAACACATGAACTTATCGCAAGGTCTTACTTTAAATTCTTGGCCACTACCCTCAAGCGGGATTTCAGTGTTGCTCTGGAAACACCTGCCTTTCCCAAGTCCATTCACTCTCCTCTGCTGAACTATTTTACACCTTTGGCTTCTCCTTAAAAACCTCATAACTCTTACTCATTCTCACTCTCAGCTGATAACTTTGGCTCCAGGTTTCAAGAGAAAATAGAAGCAGGGATGAAAGAGGCTCCAAATCTCCCATATACCATCCACCTGCATTTGTGTCCATGGAGATTGTGTTTATCTCTTGTCACTATGGACAAATTGTCCATCCACCTATCCAAGGCCACCTATGAACTAGATCCTAACACCTCTTACCTACTCTGGGACATTGTTTCAACAATTTTCTTTCCTATTATTTCTCCCCCATTTTACTGGAAGATTCCTTTTTCTTTCTTTTTTTTATTTCAGCATATTACGGGGCTACAAATGTTTAGATTACATCTATTGCCTTTGCCCCACCCAAGTCAGAGCTTCAAGGATGTCCATTCCCCAGACAGTGTGCACACCGCATCCATTAGGTGTGAATATACCCATCCCCTCCTCCCCCCTCCCACCTGCCCAACACACAATGAATGTTATAAGTATATGTGCACTTAAGTGTTGATCAGCTAATACCAATTTGATGGTGAGTGCATGTGGTGCTTGCTTTTCCATTCTTGGGATACTTCACTTAGTAGAATGGGCTCCAGCTCTATCTGGGATAATACAAAAGGTGCTAGATCACTGTTGTTTTTTGTGGCTGAGTAGAACTCCATGGTGTACATATACCACATTTTATTAATCCACTCATGTATTGATGGGCACCTGGGTTGTTTCCACATCTTTGC
>CAUYSK010032151.1:0-13991 GCA_963575035.1 Avahi laniger
TACTAAGCGAGGTATCCCAAGAATGGAAAAATAAGCACCACATGTACTCACCATCAAATTGGTATTAACGGATCAACACACAAGTGCATATATAAGAATTACATCTATTAGATATTGGGCAGGGGGGAGGGGGGAGGAGGGATGAGGGGACGGGTATATGTGTACACAAAGAGTGCAATGCACACCACGCAATAGGATGGACATATTTGAAACCTGGACTGAGGGGGGGAGGGGGGGCAAGAGCAACACACGTAACCTAAACATCTGTACCCCCATATTATGCTGAAATAAAAAAAAATAATAAATAAATAAATAAATGGGACTTCATTAAATTAAAAGATTTCTGCACAGCAAAGGAAATAATCAACGAGTGAATAGACAACCTACAGATTGGGACAAAACATTTGCAAACTATGTATCTGACAAAGGGCTAATGTTGAGAATTTACAAAGAACTCAAACAAATCAATAGGAAAAAAACAAACAATCCTATTAAAAAGTGGGCAAAAGACATGAACAGAAGCTACACAAATGGCCAGCAAACATGAAAAAATTCTCAACATCACTAATCATCTGGGAAATGCCAATTAAAACTACAATAAGTTATCATCTTAACCCTATCAGAATGGCTATTATTAAAAAGTCTACAATAGATTCTGGCACGGAAGCAGAGAAAAAGGAATGCATATACACTGTTAGTGGGACTGCAAATTAGTACAACCTCTATGGAAAACAGAATGGAGATTCCTTAAAGAAATAAATGTACAATTACCATTCAATCCAGCAATCCCACTATTGGGCAACCATCCAAAGGAAATGACATCTTTTATTAAAAAAAAAAGAAAAGACACCTACACTTGAGTGTTTATTACAGGACAATTCACATTGCGAATTGCCCATTATTGGATAAAGTAAATGTATTTTTATATATATATGTGTACATATATGTATATATGTGTGTGTATATATGTATATGTATATACACCATGGAGTACTACTCAGCCATAAAAAGAAATGAAATAATGTCTTTTCTAGCAACTTGGATGGAACTGGAGACCATTATCCTAAGTGAAGTATCTCAGGAATGTCAAACCAAACACCGTATGTTCTCACTAATAAGTAGGAGCTAAACAATGGATACACACAAGCACAAAGCAATATAAAGGACATGAAAAACACAAGAAGCGGGGAGGGTGAAAGATGGAGTGAGAGATAAACTCTTACCTGCTAGGTACAATGAACACTATTCTGGTGACAAAATAGCCCTGACTTAAGCATTATATAAGGTATCCATGTGACAAAAACACTTGTACTCCCTTAATATTTTGAAATTTTAAAAAATTAGGTTAAAAATTAAGTTAAAAAACATTTTAGAACAGATTGATTCATTGCCTTTGTTTCTTCAGAGGCAACATAATATAAGCAGTCAAGAATAAGATAGGATCAGAGCAAAGAAAGTTTTTGTACGGTGAGAAAGAAGAAATATATTCCAGGTAGAGAATTTATATTTCCTTGTGCTATTCCTGAATCTTTGCATCAAATTTGCAGGTACATTGAAAATAAAGAAAAAAATATATATTTTATTTTGTTGTTTTTCTTTGAATGACTACAATCTGGATTTCTATAATTTGCATTTAGGTTAAATACATTCTGATTTTACTATATTTTTCCACAAAGAATTAACAGATGTCTTAATAAAATATGACGACTGGTTTATAGACAACAAAGCATCATCAATTTTGTATACAGTTAAAAATTACACAAAACATCTGTAGACTAGTACTGAAGTTTACTATTTTTCCATTTTCTGCACAATATTGTTCAAGATAATAATTACAAGTTCATTTTATTAATGAAATCTGACTTGTTCATTAAAATAAACTCATTCTCAAAATATTGCACTTGCATTTGTTAATATGTTGTTTTATTCATCTTGGTTTGCAAAATATAATTAATCTATATTGATCCACTCAACATGCAAAAGTCCTTCTTTGGGGAGGGGTTGTCATATTGTCAACTTCCTACTGGAACACTGCATTTGATTTAATTTAAAAAACTTACAAATAAAAAAGCAAATATCTCTTCAATAATAATAATGTAAAGTAGCAACTCCAATAGGAAAGATACTCTGAAATATTCCCCCTGTAAACTTATACCCATAAAAATATACTATTTTATTGTGATAATTCTAAATTAGAACACATCTAACTGACCATGCAAGTAAAAATGATAAAATAATACTATTTCATATATGTGGAATGGTTAGGTCAAACACTTATGCTTTTAACTTATTTATGAAAATTTGAAATTAAGCACTTCTTTCTCACGGTAATACCCTTATCTTCAGGTGTAAAGGCGTAAAATCTTATTCAGAATATTTTGAAGTATTGCCATTATGAAGATGTCTACTATACACAGGTGACCCTTCAACAACATGGATTTGAATGATGCAGGTCCACTTATACACTTATACATGGATTTTCTTCTACTTCTGCCAGCAAGACAGCAAGACCAACTCCTCCACTTTTTCCTTTTCCTCAGCCTACTCAATGTGAAGACAATGAAGACCTTTATGATGATCCACTTCCTCTTAATGAATAGTAAATATATTTTCTTTTCCTTAAAATTTTCTTAATAACATTTTTTCTCTGACTTACTTTAAGAATACAATAATAATTCATATAACATATAAAATATGTGTTAATCGACTATTTATGCATAAGTAAGGCTTCCAATCAACAGGAATCTCCTGGTAATTAAGTTTTGAGGGAGTCAAAAGTTATACATTGATTTTCAACTGCTCAGGGGGCATGGAGGGAAGGTTGGTGCCCCTAGCACCTATGTTGCTCATGCGTCACCTGTAATAAGAAAAGTATATAGCATTTAAACTATTTAGTAATTTTTTAGGAAATATTTACAAATTAAATGCATAAAAGATTTTCATCAGCAAAGTGGTATGTGTGAACTTGGTACAAAAGAATATCAGTAAATACTTATCATTAAAATTGAGCATTTTTAAAGATTTTTAGAACTACAATATAAACTAAATCTAGTAAACATAAAATATAAAATTTATAAGTTAAATGATATGTCCAACACATATTTATTAGATATTTCATAATATTTAATATAAATAATAGATTTGGAAACTTGAAACAGTAATCTAAGGATAACCTTGATGATGATTTTCTGGATGAAATGATTGGTTTCATTTTTATTGTGTCTGACATATAGTTAATAATTATGATTAATAAACAGATATGAAAAAATGTTCAACCTCCGTAATCATCAGGAAAATGCAAATTAAAATCACAATGAGATATCATCTCACACCTGTCAGAATGACTATTATTTAAAAACATCAAAGATAACAAGTGTTGGCAAGGATGTGGGGAAAAGGGAACCTGTGTACACTGTTGGTGAGAATGTAGGATGTACAGCTGTTATAGAAAACAGTGTGGAGATTCCTCAAGAAACTAAAAATAGAACTACCATATGATTCGGCAATTCCACTTTTGGGAATATATCTAAAGGAAATAAAATCAGTATGTTGAAGAGACATAATATATGCACTCCTGTGTTCATTGAAGCACTATTCACAATTTCCAAGATGTGGAATTAACTAGTGTCCAACAGTGTCTTAATGGATAAAGAAAATGTGGTTTATATTAACATATATAATGGAATTCTATCCAGCTTTTAAAAAAGAGGAAATTTTGTCATTTATGACAACATAGATGAATGAGAGGACACTATGTAAAATGAAATAAGCCAGGCACAAAAAGAGAAATACCCCATGATATCACTTATATGTGGAATCTAAAAATGTTGATCTCATAGAAGCAGAGAGTAGAATAGTGGTTGTCAGAGGCTGAGATGGGGGAGATGCAGGAGGTGGTATTGAAAAGATGTTGGTCAAAGGTTGCAAAATGTCAGATAAGTAAGACAAATAAGTTCAAGAGTTCTATTGTACAACATGGTAACTATAGTTAATAATATATAGTATTCTTGAAAAATGCTAACAGAGTGGACATACACTGCTCTCACCACAAAAATGATAACTATGTGAGGTAATCCATATGTTAATTAGCTAGATTTAGTCATTCTGCAATGCATATATACTTGAAAACTTTGTGTTGAACATGGTAAATACATAAAATTTTATCTCTCAATCTAAATTTTTTAAATTAATAACGGGAATGAAATACAAGTATAATTTTCTAAAATGATGCTAGAGCTTGAGGATTCCACTTGAACATGAGTTTTTGAGGGAACAATTATTCAAATCACAGCAAGGAATTACTGACTGGGAAGAGAGTTGGAAATTAGTCCAATGACACTAAGAGAAAAGCTTTGTGAGGTACCAAAATGTGTGTGCATGTGTGTGCGTGTGTGTGTGTGTGTGTGTGTGTGTGTGTGTGTGCGTTGACTTATGCTTCCCTGCAACAACAAGGAGTGAATCCTTTGTTCTCTCCTTGGACTAACAAGGAAGTAGGGAGGTGGGAGATTTTATCTCCAGCTCCAGCCAGAATGGAGATGGAAGAGTAGGATGGGTGAAGCTAGGAAGAGGCGAGGAGGAGGGTTCAAGTCCTGGGGGTGCAGAGCAGAGAAGAAAGGATCCTGAGGAAGCCTGCATGGGTCTAGAGTGGTCTGGAGAACATCACTAAAACAAAGGCTCAGGCTATTCCCCACTGAGGGCTGGCAAGGGACTTCTTGCCTTAACCACACAGCCAGAATTATGGAGTCTCAACACAAAAGAAGCCAAGCTCTTAAAATAATTTAAAAAGGTTTATTCTGAGCCAAATTTGAGAACCATGGCCCAAGAATCCTTGAGTAAGTGGACTTGCGGTGGTTGGGTTACAGTTTGGTTTTATGCATTTCAGGGAGACAGGAATTACACATAAAGTAGTAAATCAATACAGGGAAGGCATACATTGGTTCGACCTGAAAGGATGGAACATCTCAAAGCAGATACTTTTAGGTTATAGGTGGGTTTAAACACTCTTTGATTTGTAATGGTTAAAGAAATGAAGCTTTGTCTAAAGGCTTGGAATGTTTTAAGTTAAGGAAGTCTGTTAATCAGAGACAAACCACTGGCCTTATACCCCCAGACGCAGGTAGTTTTTTTATATAAACTGCATAGCCTTAGGCCTGCTAATAAGTTACGAAGGATATTTCCAAGAAGGGAGGTGGGAGTGATGAGGCCTGTCAGACCTCCCTTTTCATGGCCAGCAACTCAGTTTTAGGGTATCCCCTTGGCCAAGAGGGGTCCATTCAGTTACTGTGGAGGGGGGGCGCCTTAAGATTTTATTTTAGTTCACAGGAGTGAGGTTCTGGATGTCTGTGGAAATGCCCATGATGGGGCACTGTGTGGGAGAAGTTCTGCCTGCCTCCTATCGGGGCTGCTGAAGTAAGATGGGTCTCAGGACAGCGGGTTACATAACGTCTGTGTGGACCTGAGATCTGCTGTTGGCAACAAGGAGCCACTGATGTCAGTACCGTAAATTGGTGAAACATAGAAGTAGTTCTTCAAACAGTTTTGCTCTAGATTTTCAAAATTCAGCTGTGGTGGGGGCCAATATTTTCACTGTTTGATATGTTGTGATACCCAGGTCATGGCTTTATTCTTTTTATGATATTGATTAAACACATCTGCCCACTCAGAGGCCACCTGCTAGAGGAGAGTGGCTATTGAGATGCTGATGTAATCATCGCTGCGTCTGGCTTTCCTTTCCTGAAATGGAATTACTTGGGCTAGGCCAGCTAGGGGTGTACCTTGGGATTCCATGTAAGCAATAAATATATTTGTTGAAAAAAAATAAAATAAAATGATGCTAGAAATCTCATGTTAAATGCAAATTATTATATTTGAGAATTTGTGAAAAAAAAGACACATCAAATTGATTATTAAAATTTAGTATCATGTAGTATTAATAGAATGGTAGACATGTATTGTTATAGTAAATAGTATTTTTCTGATTGGGTATCAATATATCTTTGTTTATTTTCTTCCTCTTCCTATAATATTCATGCTTAGAATTATCCAAAAGAGACTTCTACATGTATAGACATTTTTGCTGTTTGTATATTTATTTTTATTGAAATAAAATAACCTATATGGCTGTATTCTTCCTAAATTATCAAAAAAATTGCATAATTTTAATATTCATAACTATAATCTAGATGAAAATACTTTGTAAACCAATAATTTATAAAGATATCACTTTATTTTATGTATTTTAATAAACTCACATATTTTAAGATTATAAAAAAGTAAGAAACTTATTAGAAATAAAGTTTATACTGCCTTCAAATTAGATTATAAATAAAAAGCTGTGTTATAATTGACTTAAACATTAATGAACAAGAAACGAATTTTAACTTTTTTCAATATTGAATACATTTATAATATAATGAATAGGGCCTAATGTTCATTTTCACAAGTAATAAAAATATTTAAATATATTTTTAAAAAACTTTACAAACTCAAACCACTTTATATAATTGAAGAAATTTCAGATTCAAATTCATCAAAATGCGGTTCACCATTGTGATCTCAAACGAAAGAGCCTATTTAAAATAAAATCCTAAGAGCATCATATCTTAAAAAAACAAAACAAAAAACAATAGCTAGAATAATGCTGGTAAAATTCTATGGCAGTAATTATCATTGTGAAGATGCTGATATATCCTGAAATAAATTCTAAACCACAAAAAAGATAAAGTATCATTCTGAACCTGACCTCATGGAATAAATGGGAACATATTCTCTCCTCTTCAATTTTTCAGAAGCATTTGTGTAGATTTGTTAGCACTTCCTTAAATGTTTTGTAGAATTCATCAGTGAAGCCATGTGGGACTGGAGCTTTCTTTATAGGAAGATTTTAAACTAAAAATTAAATCTGATTGGTATAGGACAAATCAGATTATCTCTTTTTTCCTCGGTGAGCCTCTATAGCTCATCTTTCAAGGAATTTTCCCATTTTATCTAAGTTGTATTAATTGGCATAAAATTATTCATAATATCATCATACTGTCCTTTCAATATCTGTAGAATCTGTAGTGATATCACCTCTCTCTGTGACTCTTTTCTCCCCAGTACTCTGCCCCGTGAACTGTAGCCACCTTTGTCTCTCTAGCCTCCCAACTCTGTCTCATCAATTCAGGTTGATCACCTTGCTCTTCTGAGGTTTCCCCTCTGTGTGCAAGGCTCAGGAAACATTCTCCAGGTAGTATATTTCAGTGATTACAAGGTTCCCCTCATTTATTTCCCGTCTCTCAGGATCATTGTCCTTTATTGCCTGATGTTCAATATCTGAAAACCATTGCTTCATATATTTTGTTACGTTTTATAGTGGTTTAAGGCTGGAGACTAAATCTAGCCCCTGTTACTTCATCTTGGTTGAAAGTAGAAGTAATACTAATAAGAGCATAACCTCAGTAGATATTGAAATAGGAGCCAGAGATCTACACAAACAAAATGTGAAAGCCTAGATTGCTTTACCAAAAGTTTAGAAAAGAGATATCCCTGCTTGCACAAACCATTTTATAGCTCAAAGAACAGATACTCCAACTTTCATAAATTATGCTAGAGGACATGAGAGGAGCTAGCTAATCAATCCTACAAGGCAAAAATACAATATTTATTCCAAAAATGTACTTTAAAAAACTAAATAAAATACTAGGTTAATCGCATCTACAAATTTAGGTGCAAATACATTAAATAAAATTTTTCAAAATCAAGTTCAAAAGTGTGTTAAGTAAATAGCTCATCATGTCTAAGCAGGATTTATCCAGAAAGACAAAAAAGTTTCCAATCAGAGATCTACCAATGGATGTCTATCTGATAAGACAAAGAGAATATATTGTACAATGCTGTGTAAAATATTGTCAAATATTTTTAAATATATAGCTGATTTTTTGAAGGAAATGGCATAAAATCTTCAAGTGCCAAAACAAAAGGACACTTAAAGACAAAGACATAAATTATAAGGGAAATCCTTAGTAATCATAGGAAAATTGTCCCTGTATATATACCTGAGAGTGCAGGATTTAGAATTCTCCTTGTAGAGTTGAATCTACAGAACTCTATGTATAAAGCCAGTAATGGAAAAAGTTTCCCTGCATCAAATGATATTCAATAACATACTTGCAGTGAATGGGAAACAAATAAACAAAAAATGCTTAAATGCTTAAAAATATTTTAAACCATAGTTACAGACTCCCAAATAAGTGTATCTCCCAGAAGAGGCACTTTGCTCTGATCTGGCTGGAAATGTTTTCAAAGGTGGCTAGATCATGGGGAGCCTCATAAGCCCTTTTATGAAGCTTTGGCTTAATTCTAATGACAGAGGCAAGATATTAAATTATTTGAGGAAGGGGGATAACACTATTAAGTTTGTAATTTGAAGTAGAACAGCTTGAAATATGCATATCAAATAAGAGCAGAGTTTGGAGTATGTATAAATTGAGCACATAGGCGATTGCAGTAATACAGGTAAAAGAGGAAAACAGCATGGATAGTGTAATTGTAATTGAATGTAGAAAAGTAAGTAGGACTATCAATATTAAGGAGATAAGGAACTAGGTATGCCAAGGAATTGACTATAATGAGATAAAGAGAGAGGAAAAAAGATATCAAAGATTGCTCTAAGGATTCTGGAATATGATGCTGTTCATTAAGGTATGAAAAATGGAAGAAAATCAAATTTGGAGAAGAAAGTCCTGAATTTAGTTTTGTACATTATAACTTTAAGATAACTTTAGGCTATCCAGGAGAAACCGTCCAGTGAAAAATTGGATATAAACTTGAGCATGAGTTAAAAATGTGAATCACCTTTGTCTGGTGATAATGAAATCTGCAGGTGTGAATGATTTTACCTAAGGAAGGATACAAGTCCTATGACCAAACTGAGGACTTCAAACATCCTCCTAAAAAAAAGGAGAAGGAGCTTGCCAAGAAGACCAAGAATCAACAAGACTGATCACTATTGTAAGGTCCAGGAAGAGATATATTTTGAACATCTATTGGAGTTAGTGACTTAATGACTTAAGCAAGATATTTTTTCTACAGAGTGATGGAGTCAGGACCCAGATTAGATAAAGTAACTATGCAAAGCAAATGACTAGAAAGAGACAGAAACCTGGTAATAGTAGCTACCTTTGGAGAAAGAAACAAGATGGCTGAGAAATTAGGAAGGAGGGAGTATTATATTTTACCATATACCTTTTGTGCCTTTTGAAATTTGTGCTGTATATTCTGTCTATTCAAAAACTGTGCATATATATAAGAAATTTTAGGAAATTATAAAATGCTGAAATGTTTGCTTTTGTTAAATTGCAAATCTCTCAAGCCAATGGATTACACAAGAAACAGACAGTCCTTAAACATAAATACTCTACTAGAGATCATTTCTTTCATTATGTATCACCTTATAAAGAGACCTGTTGTGAATAATATAGGATTATTATCAGCTCTCATTTACTTTTCTTTGTTTTTTGATGCTTTGGACAGAAATCAGTTATGACCCTAACCTCCATGGGCTTACTATAGATTTGTGGCTACACATGATCATATTGAACCTGCAATGAAATTGTGACAAGTCTGTGAACTGAAAGATAGATCCACATGAATCAGATAATTTCTAATAGGGTATAATGATGTAATACTTTACATTGATAGTGCCTGTCCTCATATCACTTGTATGTAGTTGTTGTGGTAGGTGTAATATGTGGTCTGTTTCTTTAGAACAATCAATTGCACAATGACAACACCCCTGCTACTGACCACTCCTCAACCCTGGTATAACACAAGCCCTCAAACACAGATATGGTACCTTCTAGCTCAGCTCTCCTTAAGCTCTGATGGCAGTGCTATCCTGTAGGGCAAAGTCTTATGTCCTATCCACACTCAAATCTGAGGGCTCCTCTGCCGTGGAATCACCTCACCAGTGGCTGATGCCTCCACTCCCTGGCACACAGGCCAGCAATTAATCCACCAGTGTGTAGGGCTCCTCTATTAGGGGTTTCAGTAAACAAGAAAAATCTGATTTGCACAAATCCCAGCATGAATTGAATTCTAAGATCCATACTATCTAAGTCTACCTCTCTCACTGGCTGTTCTATCCCAGTTTATCTCTTCCAGCCTAAAAAGAAACCAACATTTTTCTGCATGCTAGGAAACTTCCTTTAGGTCATTCTCTACATTCTCCTTATTCTGGTTTAGAGGACCAGAAGCCTTTATTCTTTCAAAATTCTGACTTCTGCAAAAGAAATCACTTTCAAGACTCTTTTTCTTGCTCTGGGTATTAAAAACTATACTGGAAAAGCAAAGCTGCCTATGTCTGTGTTCCTTTTCTCTGGCTGTATCTTCCTTTCTCAAACAAAGAATGTCTCAGTGTCAACGAGCAGAGAGATGGGGAGTAATATGCATTAACAACATCATTTTATATGCAATATTTCAAAAGAACATCACTATTACACCAAAAAAGGTATGGAAACTGACCTATGTTTTTAACTTGCTTTTTATATTTTGATACCATGTTAGATATTCTGATGCAATTTCTTTGACTATTATGTGTATTATATCTATGTTTTTATGAAGATTAAATGGGTTATTATCAACATCACTAATAATCAGGAACATGCAAATTAAAACCATATACCTTAGCCCAATTAGAATGGCTTTTATTAAAAAGTCCAAAAGCAATAATAGATGCTAGACGGATGCAGAGAGAAAGGAAAGCTTAGATACACTGTTTGTGGAACTGCAAATTAGTACAACCTCTATGGAAAACAGTATGGCAAGTCCTCAAAGAACTAAAAGTAGACCTACCATTTGATCCAGCAATCCTACTACTAGGTATTCACCCAAAGGAAAAAAAAATCATTTTATCAAAGACACCTGTACTCAAATGTTTATTGCAGCACAAACCCAAATGCCCATCAATTCATGAGTGAATTCATAAAATACATTATTTGTATATCATGGAGTACTACTCAGCCATAAAAAAGGATGAATTAATGCCTTTTGCAGCAATTTGGGTGGAACTGGAAACCATTATCCTAAGTGATGTATCTCAAGAATGGGAAAACAGGCCGGGCGCGGTGGCTCACGCCTGGAATCCTAGCTCTCTGGGAGGCCGAGGTGGGCGGATTGTTTGAGCTCAGGAGTTCAAAACCAGCCTGAGCAAGAGCGAGACTCCATCTCTGCTAAAATTAGAAAGAAATTCATTGGACAACTAAAAATATATAGAAAAAAATTAGCTGAGCATGGTGGCACATGCCTGTAGTCCCAGCTACTTGGAAGGCTGAGACAGGAGAATCACCTGAGCCTAGGAGTTTGAGGTTGCTGTGAGCTAGGCTGATGCCACGGCACTCTAGCCCAGGGAACACAGTGAGACTCTGTCTCAAAAAAAAAAAAAAAAAGGAATGGAAAACACACACCACATGTACTTGCTATTAAATTGGAACTAACCAATGAGCACACATGTGCACAGAAGGAAGTAAAACTCAGTGGAAATCAAGCGGGGGGAGGGAGGTGGAGAATGGGATGGGCGAAAACCTACCTAACGGATACAATGAACACTATGTGGGTGATGGGCACATATATAACCCTACTCAAGCATAACTAAAAACATTATACCCCCATAACATTTTGAAATTTAAAAAAAGCAAGGAAAAAAATCTGATTTTTTAAACACAGCAAAGAAAACTAAAAAGGTACTCCACTATATTATCCGAGTCATTTCCATTAATTATCCACACACACATTTTATCACTAGTTTATCTTAGAAGTTATATAAGTAACATATAACTCCAACCTCAGTACTCTCTAGGTGCTCTACTATTTGCATATGAGTTTGTGTATAAATGTGAGTCCATTTGTCTTGTTTTTTGTTATGACTAAAATAACTGTCCTTTTGTCTTCTTTGGAAATCCATCAGGCAAAAAATCGTCCATCACAGAAATTGGCTCCAATTAGGTCTATGCTATTATATGTAAATTTTCTCCCCATTTCTTTAACTGAGTTCTTTAATTTTTTTCCTGTCCACAGCTCAACTGAGTATTAAATACACATGGCTGTGTACTTATTTTATAAAGAATGTGAGTACTCCAGCTGCCTGTCAAGGAATATAACTTTAAAAGCTCCATCACTAAACAGAAAGCTTTCAAAAGCCCAGCAGAGAGAAAAGGAATTAATAGATATTCAATCCGTTATTCCAGCAATATAGCAAGATGAATATGCAATTTATTCATTGTTTAGATAATTCAAAATCTATCCCTGAAATAAGCTAGATCATAAGAGAGTCACATACCTGAGTCTCATTACATTTGTTCTTCTTTCCTTCTCTAAATGTGTTTTTGTGCTTCAATATCAAGCCACCAAACTGCATTAAGAAACATACCACCAGGTTTATGGTCAAACTCAAATTTCAGTATCAAGGTTAATCATGTACCCCTTCAGAAATCAGTTTGCTTTTATCTTATGAACTCTAAAATTTAAGGCTTGTAATGTCTCTCTCTCTCTCTCTCTCTCTCTCTCTCTTTCTTTCTCTCTCTCTCTCTTTCTCTCTCTCTCTCTCACACACACACACACACACACACACACACACACAGATTGTTGCCAAAAGTTCAATATCACATTTGTGCCCCGCTCCTGGCAAGCATAATATGTACTAATCTAAATAATTAAGCTGTTTATAATGTTTTTTTCACCCTGTTTTCCCTTTACTTTTCATTCTCTAGATTTATCTTATCTTTGATTTGATTCATCTTTATAAGCTGCTTTAAATCTTTTATTTAAAAAAGAAGAAGTATATTCTTTTTTAAAATTTTTTTCATTTCATATTACCAAAATTATAATTTAAGACTTCCATTTTTCTCCTTGCTCAAGGGCATTTCTTTGCTGTCAGTCACCAGAATCAAAATATAGAATAAAATATCCTCCAAGAAACTTCAGATCTCATTATATAAAAACTAACTAAAAATATAGGCATACCTTAAAGATACAGCAGGTTTAGTTACAGACCACCACAATAAAGTAAGTATCTAAATAAAGTGAATCACACAAATATTTTGGTTTCCCAGTGTGCATAAAAGTTATGTTTATGCTATAGTCTATTAAGTGTGCAGTAATGTTATGTCTAAAAAGGCAATGCATAGACATTAATAAAAATATTTTATTGCTAAGAAATACTAAAAATCATCTGAGCTTTCAGGCAGTCCTAATCTTCTTGCTGGTGGAGGGTCTCACCTCGATGTCGATGACTGCTGAGTAATCGGGTGGTGGCTGCCGAAGGATGAAGCAGCTGTGGCAATTTGTTAAAACAAAACAACAGTGATGTTGTCACATTGATTGACTCTTCCTTTCATGAAATATTTCTCTGTTGCATGTGATGCTATTTGGTAGCATTTTACCCACAGGAGAACTTTTTTCAATATTGAAGTCAATCCTCTCAAACCCTGCTGCTACTTTGTCAATTGAGTTTGTGTCATATTCTAAATCCTTTGTTGCCGTTTCAACAATGTTCACAGCTTTTTCACTAGGAGTAGATTTCATCTCAAGAAATCCCTTTCTTTGCTTATCCATGAGAAGCAACTCCTCATCTGTTCAAGTTTGATCATCATGAAGTTGCAACAATCCAGTCACATCTTCAAGCTTCACTTCTAATTCTAGTTCTCTTGCTATTCTACCACATATGCATTGACTTCTTCCACTGAAGTCTTGAACCCCTCAAAATCACCTAGGAGGGTTGCAATCAATTTCTTCTAAACTCTTGTAAATGTTGATATTTTGACCTCCTCCCAGAAATTAAAAATGTTTCTTCTGGATTGTTTCCATATCTTTGCAATTGTGAATTGTGCTGCTATGAACATTCGAGTGCAGGTGTCTTTTTCATAGAGCGACTTTTGTTCTTTTGGGTAGATGCCCAGTAACGGGATTGCTGGGTCAAATGGTAGTTCTACTTTACATGAGTGGATTAATAAACT
>CAUYSK010032152.1:0-43692 GCA_963575035.1 Avahi laniger
ATCCTAGCACTCTGGGAGGCCGAGGTGGGCGGATCGTTCTGAGCTCAGGAGTTCGAGACCAGCCTGAGCAAGAGTGAGACCCCGTCTCTACCAAAAATAGAAAGAAATTAATTGGACAGCTAAAAATATATACAGAAAAAAAAAAATTAGCCGGGCATGGTGGCACATGCCTGTAGTCCCAGCTACTTGGGAGGCTGAGGCAGTAGGATCGCTTGAGCCCAGGAGTTTGAGGTTGCTGTGAGCTAGGCTGACGCCAGGGCACTCGCCCCAGGCAAGAGAGTGAGACTCTGCCTAAAAAAAAAAAAAAAAAAAAAAAATGTGCATTCCCTTGGAGAAGCAGCTGCGGAGCTCGATGCTTTCAAAAAAAAGTTAGGTGCCACTGCTTTAGAGCCACCCAATTCAGCAGAGTTCCCTTCTGCAAACAGACACCAAGCCAAAATTTTCTCCAAGCCCTTTAATATCCACTTAACAGTTGAGGCACAAGCAATAATAAAACTGCACTTGTTACGTTACAACAAAGATTTTGTATTTTATCTGTATGAGACACCAATTTGCTCAAAATCTCTTCTGCAGTAACATTTCATTAACACTCTGGTCCACGGGTTGACTCAACAAGGTCTGAAAGGCAGGCAGGAAGATGGTAAAAATATCGAACTTACTGAAGGGTAAGAAGAATCAAACGTTCACTGATTGCCCACTATGCACACTATACTAGATTTTACACACTTTACATAAATTGTGAACATAAGTTCTAGTTATTTTTTAATAGCATTGCTATGGCCAGTTAAGTCTATGTTTTAAATGCTTTTTCACTTTAAGTACAAATTGTGGAAACAACAGATCATTGCCCAAAGAAGCATGTCAACGTGCACTAATACATATTTCCCATTTCCAAGGTTTTTGTTTTTTACAAGTGTGCAACATTAGCACATAGGAACACTCAGCTATTACTCCACTTAAATACGGGTTTTTCATTCTCATCTACTGAGATACGGCCAGCAACGCCAAATCTACCTGGTTCTATCATCTTGTAACACTTAAGACGAGAACAGATAGTATTCAGCAATTACATTCCTTGGGGAAACAACCAGCTGATTTTTTTTTTTAACTTAACACAGCTAACTTTCAAAAGCGGTACCTAGTTTTAACACACCAAAGCTGTCATTTAACTAGAAAATGTACTTGGCTTAATCAGTTGCAAAATGAAGCTATACCAGCTGCCTTCACAAGCATTAGACCAAAGCCAACTATTTTCCGGGAGGCTAGTGATCCCCCGCTCACTCACACTGCACTACAGCTCCCCAGGGCAGTCTTCCTACCCTCCCCAAACCTGAGTTGCCCCTCACTCCTGCAGCCAGCCCTCATTCCTCTGGGCCCCTTCTGTCCTTGCTGAGCTGTCTGCCCCTTGTACCCTTTCCCACCTCTCTTCTCCCTCTGACTACTCCTCTGTCTATGTCTGGGCTGGTGCAGAATATTGCTTCTCAGCTGCCTGGTCGGTCACTGACCAACCACCATGACAATGCTTTGGATTTGGGACCTTGGTGAAACTAACTAGCATTTTCGTAGAGGTAACTCCCCCAAGCCCCCCACCAAAGCATACTGTGTGTCATCTTCAAAAAAGCACTGTTTAAGGGTTCAGGATCACAAAACTGAAAGAGTCCTCAAATGTATGTCACCTAGTCTAATGCTCTCATTTTAGTTGAGAGATGTTCAGGTGACTTGCCCAAGGCTGGGAACTGCTAACCAGAGGCAGAACTAGAACTGTATTCCTCTTTCCACTACACCACAAAAACCCAAGGTTAATAATGGTTAAGAAGTCTGTAAACCAAAATAAAATGCCTAGTACAGAGGAAGTCTTTGGGATCTCTCTAGATTTTTAGTCAGAAGAAAGGCAATCTGTACGATGAGAAATGCTGCTCAGTTCCACAGACGCCGTAAGTACCAAGGATCCTTACTCTCAGTTCTGAAACTGAGACTGCAGATAGTGTCACTATTTGAGAATAAGAGGTTCCGCCAGCTCCATTGTTTTCAAGTCTTCAGTCACAAGGTTACACCTTACTTTCACCGTTTAACAAGATATATTGATCAAGTTGAAGTAGGATTAAGGAGGTACATTGAAGGTAAAAGCAAAAGGAAAGAAACATTTTTACAAGATCATCCCAGTTACCTTAAAGGTTAAGTGTCAGATTAATTTACAGAGTAGTGACAGAATTGCATAATTTCAGCAAAAATCAACAATATAGTTATATCATTAAAAAAGAGATCAGTTCAGAACTACTAAGTCAGGCAAGCATGCAAAATTCAGAAAATAAAAATAGTCAAGGCCTAGTTGCCCACATACACTCCTCAGGGGAAGGTGGAGTTAAAGACACTGAACAAAACGCCAAAATGAGAAGCTGAGTGGGATGCTTCAGAGACTAGCAGCCTGATTCCCTCATTTAATAAAGTGAGCAGACGTGATCTAGTGAAGCCCACATAGCCAGAGGAGGGGTGTACACAGATCTAATTCATGGTGCCAACTACATATATTTAAAATACAAGGAGATAAATACCCAGAACACGTTAAGACCACTGATTTAAGCAAAGCATTGCAAGACTGATATATGGAGGGTGGGGATGGGGTGAAGCTGTTAATACAGGACAGCGACACACCTTACAAATTTATGTTTAAGAGATTAAACGGAAAGAAAAGATCACTCAAAAATTTTAATGCTCAGTTTTCATGAAACAAGCCTCTGTGTAACTTTCTGATTCATAGCAAAATGTACTAGCTTTAAAAGTGTGCATTCCTCATCTTTCTCTTACCTTTTTTGCCTCTTTCAAAACAGCACTGGGTATTTTGAACAGAAATAATGTTCTGTTATATGTACATTTTAATTGCATGTTTGAGAAATAAACAAAATCCATGGTATTTCAGTAACTCATAGTGTATTTATAAAATGAAAAGCTCTCTATCAAAATACACTTTTCACTGGGAAAAATAAATAAAACAAATGGATCTACACAAAGTAAACATGAACTTTGGTAGATTTCAGTGTGGGAGAGTCCATAACAAGCATATTTGCCCTTATTCCCCCAGAGCTGCTCAACTTCCGAGCTAAGAATTTTTAAAGTATTTTTAACTGAGATTTTGCTAAGTTGAGACATTTGTTTCTCATTCCACATCATCTTCAGCCAAGCTCTGAGCGCTTACAATTCTCTGAAAGAGGAAAAAAAGGAAAATAAGTTTCAAGTGTCATAAGCGTTCAATCAAGATTCTAACTTTAACATAAAATGTTGTTTGTATTTAAAGAATCAAATCTTGCTAAAGTTCACCCATTCTAACATTTATTTCAAAATATAACACTTTATATACTCTCGGCATCTAATAAACAAGATCATACTACTGTCAGTCCCGTTTCAAAAGTTAATAAAGGAGGCATAACATTACATCACACTACATACTAGATAAAAATCAAGAGGAATTCAAGATCTCTTTTCACTCCCACACAAACTGATGATACTGATTAGTGCTCTGCCCATCATTCTATGCTCCAAACATTTCCCTGGTTGGCCTGGAAATGCGCATAGCCGTTATGTGGAGAAGGAATACAGTATTCTAAAATTAGCATTCTGAAAACATTTCCAGATAACATGGGACAAGATAACTGAGTAAAGGAGGCCTTTTTTTTTTTTTTTTTGAGACACAGTCTCACTCTGTTGTCCCAGCTAGAATGCGGTGGTGTCATCACAGCTCAGCACAACCTCGAACTCCTGGGCTCAAACGATCCTCCTGCCTCAGGCTCCTGAGTAGCTGGGACTATAGACGCATGCTACCATGCCCAGCTAATTTTTTCTAATTTCAGTAGAGACGGGGTCTCATTCTTGCTCAGGCTGGTCTGGAACTCCTTACCTCAAGCAATCCTCCTGCCTCAGCCTCCCAGAGTGCTGGAATTACAGGTGTGAGTCACCACGCCCAGCCACATCTCTGTATTCTTGGTATTTACTACAGCACCCAGCACATAGAAACCCCCGATAAATGTTAAGTGAATAAGAGAATGAAGTAAACTCTTTGCATTGAAACGTTGCATGTTTGTGTGATGATAACATTCTTTGCTATCAACTATCATTGCTTTTCATTGCATACATAGGCAATATTACCTCTATCCTATGCTTTATTTTCCTGGAAAAGTGTATGAGAAAATAATCTCTGGATAGAAATGCTTTTAGTAATAAGTCTAATAGGTAAGGTAACCACATAATTTATTGTCTGAACTGGGACACTTTTGGGAGTGAAAGGTGTGCTAGTGGTAATTATGCCCACACAACAGGGAAAAACCGTGCTCATCCCAGGCAAACCAAAATGTTCAGCATGGTACAAACAGCTCTGCTGCTCAGAACTCTCTGGAGGCGGGAGCCCTAAGTTCTCCAGACCATCCTGACTCTTCTTCTCTAGTGAGACCCTTGAAAGGGTACCCTACCTTCTTGTTTGTCCCCACCATCCAACCCCATTTGCTCTCCAACATTCTTAGGTTCCTCATTTTCAACCTGCAGGTGACCCTGACCCCTCCTTTCCGTTTCCCTGAGAATGTCCTACAGTGTTGCATTGCCCCAAACACAAAGATTTGTGATCCCTGATAAGTACCCATCATGTGAGCCACAAAAATCATGGAACCCTGCTGCTGTTCCATCCCTTGGACTTTTCTAGGGGCCCCAGTCATCTTTCTCTAGCTTCCAACTGGTACACTGTTTCTGCTCTTTCCCAGGTGCTCTTGTAAAAACAGAAGTCAGACCATGTGTTTCATCTATTCAGAGACAATGGCTTCCTAACTCAGAGAAAACGCCAAGGTCCTTATAGCAGCAGATAAGTTCCTAGCCTCTTTAGCACTTGTTATCTCTCTGGCCCCATTTCCTAGGACTATCCAGCCACACAGGTGTCCTTGCTAGTTCCTCAAACACACTGAGAATATTCCTGTCCCAGAGCCTTTGCATGTGCTTTCCCCCCACCTTGGAACACTTTCCCCTTAGATATCCGTATGACTAGTTCCCTTGTCTCTTTCAGGTCTTTTCTCAATTGTCTCCTTTTCAAAGTCCTTCTCTGGCCACCCTATAAAAATGTAACCCACCCCTTGACACTTCCTGTTCCCCTTCCCTGCCTTTTCTCCTTAGCACTTACTAACACCAAATGGAGGACGTATTTTACTTATCTTATTCATTGTCCAACTCTCTCAAGCTCCATGAGGGCAGGGATTTTCATTTGCCATGCTCTTTGCCATATTCCCAGTACCTGATACGGAACCTGGCACACAGGAGATACTCAATAAATATTTGCTACAGAAATAAAAGGCCATGAGGGCACATAGCATGGAGGTTGAATGTTTGGCCTCTGGTGTAAGTGTCTGGGTTTTAATCCTGGCTCTGTCCCTTATGTGCTATAGGACCTTAGACAGGGCCCTCAACCCTTCTGTGAGTCTCAGCACCCCCCGCCGTGTAACATGGGGATAACACTGCCTCCCGGGGCTGTGGAGAGCGTAAGTCCAGTTTCACACATAAACCACTAAACTCGCGGCCTGGCCCACTTCAAAAACTGAGCTCAGTAAACGGCAGCTATCGTTACTTGCGGAGGTTCCTGGGCAATCTGACATCCCATCGTGGGTTCGTAACAAGCGCGTCTGCATCCACTCCCTTTGAGTCACAATTCAAACACCTCCCAAATTGTCAGTTTTTATCCCACCTCTCCTCAGGACCGACCCTCCCTCCCTTCCTCCTTGTCATTTATAGAGACAGTATCTCACTCTGTTGCTCAGGCTGGAGTGCACTGGTGCGACCCCAGCTCACTGTAACCTTGAACTCCTGGGCTCAAGCGATCCTCCTGCCTTAGCCCACCAAGTAGCTGGGACTACAGGCATGTACCACCATGCCCGGCTAAATTTTTTATTTTTTATTTTTGTAGAGACAGGATCTCGCTATATTGCCCAGGCTGGTCTCAAACTCCTGGCCTCAAGTGATCCTCCCACCTTGGCCTCCCAAAGTGCTGGGATTACAGGTATGAGGTACTGCACCTGGCCAGGACCCTCCTTTCCTGAACTTAAGATCCCCCAATGGAAACAGCCTGGGTCTCTTTGCAGCTATCCTCTGCAACACACGTCCCATCCTGCTTAAAGCTCTGAGAGGGCTTCTCTCCTAAATCTCAGGATGCCCGCCCTGTGCCGCTCTCACACTCTCCCCCAAGGGAGCTAGGAAAGTTGAGGGGGGAAACAAAGGGTAGAATATGAGGTGAGAGAGGAGAGAGAAGGGAAAAAGAGCAGGCCAAGCCACCCCCACCTGCCAGCTTCCTGTCTTTGCCTACTGATAAATAGGGGATACTAACGGCCAGATTTTCCATTCCCCCACCGCAGCACCCGCCGTCACTCAATTAAAAAAAGACAGAGGGAGAGGACCTGGGGGAGGGGCAGCAGGCCTTGGATATAAAGCCTGTAGTGAGGTGGGGAGAGCACGCAGCCTGGCCTGCCGGGTCCCCTTCCCGTCATTCCCAGCCAGATTTAGCTGCTGACAGCTGCTTGAGACTCTGCCGCCAGGGCCTGGCGCAGATCTGCCACCTTTCCTCTCTCAGCAACTCCAGAGCGGCAGCCCCTCATGGCCCAGAAGGAAGAGGCCACTGCGGCCGCTGCGCCTGCCTCCCAGAATGGGGAGGATCTGGAGAACCTGGACGACCCTGAAAAGCTGAAGGAGCTGATTGAGCTGCCGCCCTTTGAGATCGTCACAGGGTGAGCCTTGGGTGTGGGCCTGCGTGCTTCTCCCCTAGAAAAGCACAGGCTGGCGACTAGGGCCAGGGTGAGCCACAATGCTGCAGCAGCAACATGACTCCTGTGGGCACAGCAGGGCTGCAGGGGACCCAGCAGCAAACCCCTAGCGGCTGCTCGAGGTGACACCTAGGACTCTCTAATCAGGGGGAGGTAGGAGGAGCTCCTTGGAGGCAAGAGCCCAGAGAATGAAACCTTCAGGCCTACTGGTATTGGGGTAGTCATCTGCCTCTCTAGGTAGAGACTTAGTCCCAGGGAGTTTGATGAGGACAGAGGATGAAACAGGAACATTTAAATATGGCCCCAGTCAAAGCACCCCCTCCCCTCAACTTCCCTCTTTGTTTCTGAGTGGGTCTCTCCTCTATCTGTATGTCTCTAGCCCTTGCTTTCTCTTTTTCTTTCTTTCTTTTTTTTTTTTAGAAAGAGACAGGGTCTCGCTCTGTCACTAAGGCTGGAGTGCAATGGCGTAATTATAGCTCACTGCAGCCTTGAACTTCCATCTAGCCCTTTCTTTAGAGCCTCCTTTTAGAGTAGAAGATCCTAAAACAGGAAAGACAGATCCATCCTTTCCCAAGGCTGACTGAGAAGCAGTTTTTTCCTTATTGAATCTTTTCTGAGTCTCCTCAGGGGCTGTGCAGATCCACCTCTAGAGAAACAGAGAAGTTACAGCACAGATAACACAGTGGCTGTGGACAGAGGGGCTGTTCCAACACCCTCAGCCACAGCCTGGAGGAACTGAGGCCCAGAGAAAAGGGTCTAGAGGCTCCAAAGAGGGGCTGTGTACAGGGCCCTCTGTCTTACCAGATTATGGCATCTCCAGGAGGAAAATCAAGTAGTCTTCCTCCTCTTCCCTCTCTATTCCAGTAGTGGAAAACCCTTCTAAATTCCTAAGCAAAGAATAAAAAGGGAGTGTGTGGGATCACATTTCCTCCCCAAGTAGGTTTCCTTCGTGAGGTCTCCAGGAATGCCCACGTGCAGTGTGGGCTCCACACTAAGAGAAATTTCAGGAAGAATGGAGGGATGATGCCTTCAAAGAGGAAAAGGAGCCCTGGGCGGCAATTTGGACTTGCTATTTTAAGCTTGGCAAGTGATTTTCATCTTGGTCTCAGTTTATCATTTATAACATGAGGAAACTATACTAGTTGATTCCTAAGGTCCCTTCCAGCTCAGGTATTTTTTGACTTCTAAGAGACCCTAACGGAAAATGTGAACTTCCGTTTGCCCATGTCCACCCAACTAATCTCACTCATATCCTAGGATTAAAGGAGCAGCTGAGCACAGATTAATATAGACACAGGGAAAGCCTAGGGCAACCAGGCCAAGAGAGTCCACAATTCCAGTGGCTCTCTTATGGAGAGAGATCCTTTTTCTAACACTTAAGCATGCTGGTATCCTTGGTCACGCAAACACGTGTACGCACACACTCCACTCTATGCGGCATTGTGATCTCCCTAGCACAGGGGAAGGTGGCCAAGAATTCAACTGTATTTGTTGAGTTGAACGTGCTTTGGGGTCAGAGTCCTGAAGGGTTAAGTTCTCTGATATAACTTACATTTCTCCAGGGCTTTATAATCACAACATACTTTCACATGCATGAGCTCATTCAACCCTCAGCACAATGCTAGGAGAGGGAGATAGATCATTGTCACTTTACAGATGGGAAAACTGAGACTCAGGCAGACTGAGTGATAAGTCCAAGACTACAGAACCAGTAAGTGGCAGGTCCTTTTGACTCCTGCCAAGCGTCCTTTCCTCTGGTCTCTTATTCATTCTGAGTCCCAGGTTTCCCAAACAGAGTTCCACGTACCTCCATCTGCAAGGTAGTAAGAGTAAGAGGCTTCCCATGACTCAAGGCTCAGAGTAGAGGCACAGCGGGGCAGTTCTCTGAGCACTGTGAGACCAGTGCAGGTGGGAGGCAGAGCCCTGTTTCCTGGCTACAAGTAACAGCTGTGGAGATCTGTCTCCTGGCCCCCTCAGGGTAAACACCTGGCTTAAAATAGCCCAGAGGTACAGCTGTGTTTGTGCAGGGACAGGGTAAGGGAACAGCTTTCCTCTCCTTCCCTCTCCACATGCCCTGGAGTCAAAGGGACCAGCAAAGCAGTTTCTTTCCTAGCATGGACTCCCACAGGGAATGGATCCATAGCGCTCTTTGTATTTGGGCCGGAGACAGCAGAAGAGCAGGTGGCTTTACAGGAAACAGTCCGAAGTGAGGAGGGAGTACCTGGTAGGAAGGAGAGACATACCCTGCTCAGAGTGATTCTGGTTGAATAGGGTACTCAGGGCATACAAAGCAAAACTACACACATTAACAAAATAACATGGTGGAAAGCCCTGGAAAAGGTCTAACATTGCCATAGTGTGCTGCAACCAGCTCTTATTGGCTTGAGAGTTGATTGTGCGTATCTCTTCCTGACTCAGGGTCCAGTGATGTCACCTTGGTAGCTTGAAATCTCCAAACTGGGAATATTTACATTATGGAAATCAGGGTTTGTTTGTTTGTCTGCTTTCTTTCTTTCAGAGAGCTGGGTGTTAAACACTTACCAGCACACCACTGAAAAAGCGAAACCTCTCAAAGTGAGACGAGGAGTTCAGAAGGGTAATGCTTAAGAAGGAGCTCTAAAGGACACAATTTGAGGCCTGGAGAAGGCCAATACTAGCTTTAATTGAATGTCTACTGTCGTCCAAAATCCGAGAGGTTGGATTACTCACTCTAATATGGAAACCAGACCTCAGAGGGATAAATCATTTGGCCAGAACTTGTAGATGGAATAGGGCGTGAACCCCAGGACTATCTGACTCCAAATCACCACACTGCATCCAAAAAACCAGAGAAGACTCTGTATTTTCACAAATCTTTACTGAATAATTGTTCATTACGGCCTGTTTCCCCTCTTTAAGCTCCAAGAGGACAGGACTTGGACTTTTTACTGCTTTCTCCCTAGCACCCAGCTCCTAATAGGTACTCAATAAATATTGGTTGAATAAATGGATGAACTAATGAAGAAGGACCTATTGTGTGTTAGCCAGTGGTCCCCAACCTTTTTGGCACTAGGGACCGTTTTCATGGAATACAATTTTTCCATGGACCAGGGAATGGGCAGGATGGTTTGGGGATGATTCAAACATATTACATTTATTGTGCACTTTACTTCTATTAAGTTGTAATATACAATAAAATCATTATACAACTCCCCATAGATTAGGGACCCCTGTGTTAGGCTCTCTGTCAGACATCAGGATAGGGAAGGAACTGGGGGAGGATTTCTTGAGGAGAGCAGCTCAAGGATACACGAAGATCCAGTGGTGCCAGGCTTAAGTAAGAATTCTCCTGGCTCATGCCTGCCTCTGAACACTGCACACTCTGGGGGAGCTCTGGGGCGCTGCGGTTGGTTTTCTCCCCATCTCTCCGTCCCAGTGAGGAGTGACTGCGGCTCTGCCTGGCAGCACCGGGATGTGTGTTTGTCTTTGTCTATGGTTATGTTTTATATATTTTTGCAGAAAGCACAACCTGCTATCAAAGGGATTATTACAGAACAGAGATAAATGGCAGATGGGGTGATTTTTCTTTCAACCACTTCTTTAGCTACCAGTAGTTTACTCTGGCCATGTAAGGACACAGAGAGAAGAGGCAGGGTCCAGAGGAGAAGGGAGAGGCAAGCACTGAGGGGCCTTTGACACCACGGATATTGCCATAGCCCCTCCCTCTCACCTTGGACTCTGGAGCTTGCTGGGCAGTGTGCCATCAAGAAGACAAGACAGCCCCATGAATCTGGCCACCCTGGCCTCCACTGAGGGTTGTTGGGAGGTCAGAGCTCAGACTCTGACCATGGCTCCCAGGGAAAGGGGGCAGGCTCTGGGACAGCCTTGGATAAAATCCCACGCAGTCCCATAATCTGGAACTCCATGCTCAGCTCTAGGAAATCAGGCTGCTAGAATCCTCTGCTTCTGCTCCATACTATTCTTTCTGACTATGCTCACTCCTTCGCATCCACTTTGAAAGTACTCTGAAAAAGGAGGCCAATAAAACCAGAATCCTGCCTCTCTCAAGCAGGTCGCCGAAGGGTCTCGTGAGGGAAAGCTGAAACAAGTCAACACACAATTACCTGGGAGATTTTCCAGTCCATCGATTATTTTGGAGCAAATGTTTCATCTTAAACCAGCTTCTACTACCCTCCAGGTTGCTTCCTTTCACAGTATATTTATGCTTAGGAAATGCAAATGTTTTAACATGAATCTGAGAAAAATACGTATTATATTCACTCACATCCCTTCTCCATCAAGCAGATCATCTTCCCAATTTTTTCTAGATATTTGGATTCTCCATTTTCTCCCAAGAGATATGCAATGCCTAGCAGCCTGGGTCTAAGCAGATGAAGTGTGACTGGCCTTGTTTGCAGAAAGTATGAGGAAGTGGTGCTAATAGAAGCGCTATCAGAGGCTGGAGCGAGGAAATAGGAATCATGCTGTTGGTTTCTATGCCGAGAGAAGTGATTGGATCACGGGAAAAAGTCTACTACTAGTACTTTTCTCCCGACCACCACTCCAACACACTCACTCATTCTCTCTCTCTCCCTCTCTCTCTCTCCCTCTCTCTTTCTCACACAACTTTAGCAGTGAAATATTTACTGGGGTTAAGAGTAAAGGGCTACAACTAAATATGGTACTTAGGCATATCATGCTATTTGAAAAAATAATGTTTGTGATTGTTTAAGAAGTTAAGTGTCACTATTTCCTTCCTTCCCCTAGCAGACTAATAACAATATTGACTTAATTTGTGAATCTGTAAAATCACCTGAGATGGCCATGTTGTCTAGCTTCCTGGAGAAATTTCAGACTGCTACCCACCTTTGTTCTCCTGGTTTTTTTCCCCCCAGGATCTCGCTATTTTAGTCTGTGGAAAGCCCAAAGAACCTCATTTGCCCTTTCTGCTCCTTTTAGAAGACCAAGCAGCCCAGTGTCTGAGCAAGCCCCACTGGGAGCCAAAACCTTCCCTACCTTTCCTTCGCCCCTTGAAAACACTTCTTCTCCCAAACCACCCAATACAGAAGGCCCTGTTCAGTAGACTCAGGGCTGCTGGCTGGAGGGGTCGGAAATGGCTATTTATAGAGGTGACCTTTCTTCCTCTCCCTTGAGTTTCAGGTTTCTATGGGCCTTCTCAGCTTGCCTAGGGAAGAGGAGGAGGGGAAAATGTCAGAGCTTAAGAGAGGCTGGGAGAAACCGCCATCTCGTAACTATCCAGCCAACCTGCAGCTGCACGCTGGGCCAGACTCACGTTTTCACTGGCTGCACTTAGCTAAGTTGGAGCAATGCTTTTGGGGTTTCCAGAAGGAAACCTGAGGGACCACAAAGGTAGCTAATGCTGAAGCCTCCAGGCTAACCGAGTAGTCACGAACCCTTCCAAAAGTTCCGCGTGAGGATCCCCCACCATACAGGGGGCTCTGGATTGAACTTGGGGAGGTGGGTAGTATGGCAAAAGGTCTTGAAGAACTAAAAAAGGTTTGGGAAAGAAAGGTAAGCTCTGTGCTTCTCAGGAGCAAAAAGCCACTCCAGGGAGTGAAGAGACCATTTAGCAACTGGTAGTTGTTCAGGAGTGGTCTGGTGGGGTGAGTGTAATTAAGAGAGTTCACTGTGTAAGTAAATTCCCAGCAGGGATTGAAAGAGGAGAGGGGAAACATTAGGGGATCCATTCTCCTAAAATGTTAAGTAAACAATAAACACCCCCAGCCAGAAACAAAGGGACTTGGAGAGCTAAGGACAGTACTCAAAGGAATCCTGGGTCTGGTCCTCAAAACATATCATCTCTACGGTCACCTGACAGCAAGAGACATGGGAACTTGGTAGAGGAAATCTGGTGATGGGCAGGGGCTGGGGGAATCCTGCAGGGAGATAAGTTTACTCAGATCTTTGCAATCTGCTGCTTATCTCTAAGCAGCCAAGGCCCTGGGACACCAGGGATCCCCCTGCAGCTCAGGGAGTCTGGTGACCTTTGTAGGGCAAGACAAGGCGTAGAGACAGGCAATGGAGGAGTTAATGGTACCAGAGGTACCTTCTGGGGCCGCTACAGAGATTATATTTTCAAAAAGGAAACCATTCAATCTCTCTAGCTGGACTCATCCCCTCTTCTTTCCTCCAAACCTGCACAAATCTTCCCTATTTTAGAAAAACACCCATACACCTAAAAATAAAAACAATCTTCAACTCTGATGCTCTAGCCCCTCTCCTTCTTCTCTCCTTGTAACTACAAAATGTTTCACAAAACCTGGCCTTTGCTCATTGCTTTCATTTCCTAATCATCCCCCTCCTCCTCAAAGCCACCCACACCATTCATCACCAAGTCCAGTGTCCTAGACACCTAGGTGAGCTGTTTCAATTTCAGGCTTTTCCCCAGCTTCACTCCATCTGCCTCGTGCCACGCAGTAATCTTCCACGGACATCATTTGTATACTTTTCTGCTACTCAAGAACCTGTAACAATTCTCCACAGTCTCCTGAATCAAGGCTAAACCTTCAAGAACCTTCAAAATACACACCCTAGTTTACCCATCCATTTTTAGCAGTCTTCTAACATTCTTGGCTATTTTATTTATATCTTCTCTGTCCAGCTAGAATCTAGCTGCTAGATTATAAGCATCTGGAAGGCAGAAACCAAGTCTTTTAAGATTTTGAAGTGACTCCATACTTTCTAAAAGCTTAATTATCCCAAGGTACCCTTGGGTAGTTTGGCCTCATAGATACAACTTCTTGAATGTTTACCATGTGACAATCCTTTCACCTGAAGGGCAAGATGGACTTGAAAAACAGTCACTAGGAGAGCATGGTATTCCAAGTATTAGGCCATTTCATGCCCAAGATGTAATTTACATGAGTTACAAGGAGAACTGAACGCATAAAATGCTGTGAAATCTTTGTCTTGCTTTTCACAAGAAATTTTATATGCTTGATACTTCGTTGGCCACTTACTAGAATCATCTGGAAAGCTTTTTAAAAAATACTGATGCCTGGGCCCCTCTCCAGTTTGTTCTGATTTAATTGGTTTGGTATGAGGCCCAGGCATTGACATATTTATAGTCCTTTAGGTGATTCTAAGCCATATCCATGTTAAAGATTCACTGATTTAGAAATGTAGGGGTATGTTGTGCTGGAAGAGATAGCATTTGGAGACCCTTCCCAGCAGGATAACCAGAATGCACCCCCCAAATTCTCTCTCCTCTCCTTCAGATAAACTCTTTTGGATTCTTTCATGCCTTTTTGTCACTGATGCTAGCATAGGCAAGACCTGTTTATAGTATGAGTGAATGTGTCTCTGAGGTACTGATTTGGAAGAGCTACCTACTCTAAGCTAGTCCTAGAAATAAGAATTCATCATTCTCTCTTCCTCCTTGTCCCTTTGTCTCTTTGACCTCCAGGGAGCGGCTGCCTGTCAACTACTTTAAGTTTCAGTTCCGCAATGTGGAGTACAGCTCCGGGCGGAACAAGACCTTCCTCTGCTATGTGGTTGAAGCGCAGAGCAAGGGAGGCCAAGTGCAGGCATCTCGGGGATACCTAGAGGATGAGCACGCAGGTGCCCATGCAGAAGAAGCCTTCTTCAACACCATCCTGCCAGCCTTCGACCCAGCCCTGCGGTACAATGTCACCTGGTACGTGTCCTCTAGCCCCTGCGCAGCTTGCGCCGACCGCATTATCAAAACCCTTAACAAGACCAAGAATCTGCGCCTGCTCATTCTGGTGGGGCGGCTCTTCATGTGGGAGGAGCCGGAGATCCAGGCTGCCCTGAAGAAGCTGAAGGAGGCTGGCTGTAAACTGCGCATCATGAAGCCCCAGGACTTCGAGTACATCTGGCAGAATTTTGTAGAGCAAGAAGAGGGTGAATCCAAGGCCTTTGAGCCCTGGGAGGACATTCAGGAGAACTTCCTATACTACGAGGAGAAGTTGGCTGACATCCTGAAGTAGGGAACGGGGCTCGGCCTCACGTGAGTTTTCCTGGTGCCATGGGAGGAATTCACTGTTATTAAATGTTAACTAGGGTAGAAGGCCTGAGGTCAGGTAGAATGAATGGCATAATGTTTGATTTTCCTTTGCAAAGGTTCCATTTCTCTGCTTTTGGTTGGTTGTAAAAACATTTTAGAACATCCTGTCTTGTTTTCTCTTTCCTCCAAATCCATCTCCCTAGACTCTTTTCCCTCCTTCTCTTTTATATCAAAGTAATTTCCCCATAATTTGGAATACCCACGGTTGACAGGGATTCTAAAATTTGGATGAGACAGAATGACTTTCAGTAAGATTTAGATGGCACAAAGACCAGTTACTGAACAACAGCAGAGAAGATATATAAGCATGCCCCAGGTGCATGTGTCCTCCCCCTCACTAACTCTAGACACCTTCTAGATGCTCCGCTCCCATGCCCATTTGCACTCTTATCATTGCATTTTTCTCTCATGCAGGTTTTTCATTCCTTCAGGGGCAACTTTTTCACTTTTGGTACTTTTGAAATTCCCCAAATGGATATGTATTCAACGTTTTTGGGGCCAGACCTGCTTTCATGTTTTCAAACAAATGGCTACACTTTGCAGGAGACCAGTAATTGCTGTGTGGATGTATAATGCAAGAACATTTTCCTTATGTTGAGAAGACCTCAGCAGAACTCATGAAAAACGCTGAACACAGGAATGGGGATAATATAGCAAAGAACTAGTCCATGCAGGGACGTTTAAAGGGTTAAAAAGATGTTTGTAAATTAGGCAGCAGCTCAGAGGTAGCCTCCTACAGATATCAAGAAGTGATAGGAAAACTAGAAGTAAAGATTAGCTATTTAAGCAAATAATTAGGACACAATTAAGGCCAATTTGGCCTCTTGCTGAGGGTAAATTAGACTCTTACAGAAACAGGCCAATTACCCTCAGGAAAGAGGGTTAAAGGATCCTTTACCATCTTTTTTTGAATTTGGTCTGATCAAGTTTACTCCTACAGAAATGCTGTCACTAATCCCCTTTACAAGGCCTGAGTTACTGATCAAAATCATCCAGGAATTGAGAAGTGGTCTTCACCACCCTCTTATCCAACTTTAATTCTGGAACAACTAACATTAATAAAACATGAAAGCAACATGCTTCCATGAAAATAATTCGACTTATTTTTAGTGTCTCTCATTCCTAATACCCTTCAGAGAAGATGTTGCTTCATGGACACATTTAGGAAATATCAATGTTCCAGACCTTGATGTTGGCAGGTGTTTCCTATTAGATATGCATACCAGGTACCAGATCATTCCCAAGCTGAGCATTCGCCAATCCACGAAGACACAATTTTCAGCCATTTGTTACAAAAACCCAGGCATTGAATTCAGTGAGACTATGGTAGGGTAATATACTCTGCTCAGATAAAATAAGACACCACACTGGGTAGTGGTAAGTAGCAGTAAAAATAGATTTCTGAGGGTAACCTCTGAAAATACAAAATTTAACTTTTAAAATTCCTTAAGATTTTTTTGGTGTAGGTATTAATCACTGCAATTTTAAAGCCTACATTGATTCTACAGAATGATGACTGGTAGCTTGATTTTAACCCCAATATACTTTCTTCTTAAACATTTTTCATTGTTATTGGCTACTTCTTCTAGCTGTCTAACTAGTAAGTTCTCCAGGCTTTTTTTTTTTTTCCATTAAAATCAAGCATTTCAAGGAAGATTAAAAAGATCTTTTAATTTTGGATGATTGAAAGTTGTATCATATACTAATCTAAACAGAAGTAAAAGAAATGTTAGCTTCAGGGAAAAGTTGATTTCTAAGTCAGATTTTTAAAGAAAGTATTATTGAGGCCAGGCATCGTGGTACATGCCTGTAGTCCCAGCTTCTCAGGAGCCTGGGGTAAGAGGATCCCTTAAACCCAGGAGTCTGAGGTTGCAGTTAGCTATGATGATGCCACTGCACTCTACCCAGGGCAACAGAGTGAAACTCTATCTCAAAAAACAAACAAACAAACAAAAATTATTGGACATTTTCCACATTATAAACATCTTTCCATTAGTGTATATACCTGTATTATCTGGACCTATTAACATGCTTCCCTATCTTCTATTTAAGTTGCTCATGTTCCTAAAGGGAAAAGTTAAGATGTATCAAGTTAAAAAAAAATTGGTATGAGATAGAATTGTAATCTAAAAGCCCAAAAGAACAATCTAAGAAAAGAACATTTGTTAAATAAAATTTGTCTAATGTTTCTTATTTCATCTTTTGTTTTTTAAAAAAATGAAAATAGTGTTTAACTATATATTTAACTCCAGGGAACAGAGTTAAAGCAGATCTCTTCCGGGTTTTTTGAGTGTGAACCACATCAAAACATGAATGAAAGAAGCAAACCCAATCCTGGATAAGGCAGAAACCATAGGAGACTATGGAAGAGAAATTCAGGAACTTGTTGGGGAAAGCACACAGAAGTCTTAGCTCAAAAAGAGACCAGTATTTGTTTGGGGCCAGCAAGGCTCTCAGTAACATGCTTTCTGTTTTTTTCACCAAGGTCTGCCTACTGCCACCAAGAGACAGCAGTGACATGTACAGCCATCCGGGACATGCCTGTCTTCCTGATACCACTTGCAGCTGGACAGCATTCAGCACGAACCAGTCCTCCTGGATAAGGCCCTTAGAGGACTCCGAATACACTTCTCATGCTGTAATTCATTTAGGCTGTGCATCTCTCTCCAATGCTGCTCTTGGGAGAGAGGAAAGAGACATGAAAGGAGAGAAATGCAACCATATATGGGCGCCAGGCATCTGTGAGACTGAAGGTCCTAATTACTCCCCAAAAGGGGCTACTTAAGGGAAAGACCCAAAGATTCAAGGTACAGATCTTTCAAATATGCATTTTACGCTAAGTTGGATTCTTTTGTTAAAGAAAGAAAAACAGCGACATTAATAAAAGTAGTGGTGTGGATTTTGTGTGGCCAGGTTTTTTAAGGAACTTGGACATTTGGAAGTTACCATGAACAGTGAGTTCCAGGCATAGGCATGTCCCAGGCAGTGAACCAAGCCATGGCATTATAAAGTGGGAGGGAAGATTAAACCAGGACTTGTCTAGACAATACAGAATGCTAACTCTCTCATACAGACTGGGGTAAGAGGATCCCTTAAACCCAGGAGTCTGAGGTTGCAGTTAGCTAGGATGATGCCACTGCACTCTACCCAGGGCAACAGAGTGAAACTCTATCTCAAAAAACAAACAAACATGGCGACCTTCTTAAAATGTTTTCTTCTGAGATTACTTGTAAATGACAGCCTTTTCTCTTCTCTGAAGACGAGGGTATGGTAGAAGGTGGAACAAAAAGCATGGGGAATTTGTTATACGGTATCTATACCCCAATTGCCAATTAATAAGCAGGTAAGCTTCTTGATTAGAGAGGAGAGGGTGAAAAGTAGGAGGAGTTCAATGTTCAGACACACCTCATTTAAGAGTATTCGATATGTGGTATTTGATGGTGATGGTAGGATTATGTCAAAAGTCTCATTTCTTGAAGATTTGTTTGAGTCCTACGTGGAAGCAAAATTTCACATGTGAATTTCTGGGTGTTTGCCAAACTGTAACTAGGTTTCCAGGAATAATGTGTTCATTCTGATTATCGGGCCATGCCTCCTTTCTCCAGGCTTGAAGTGTGATACATCATCAGAATTTGACCCCACCACTACCATCTGCGCAGAACAAAGCACTTTATCACTTTTCTCCTGAGTCCCAGAATTCCAATTGCAGCCAATCCTGGATGAGACTAGGTTTTGCTAAAACAATCAAGGCTCATACTCCATGAAAAAAATCATAATCTCTTTAAAAGAAGCCCAAGTGTTGACCCAAGTGTTAAGATTAACAGTCCCTGATTTACCATGGTATGAAAACCATACATATTCAGTATATCCTCAACGGAACTCAACTATCAATAGGTTTACCCAGATGTAGCCCCATTATTAGCTGGGAAGCATCTGTATTTAGAGAGTTAAATAAAATACCGTAATTCTTTAAGTTTCCTCTTATCACCCTGCTCTCATTTTCAATTTTGTGTATTTAGACATTCTCTCCTTCCTATTTTCCCTTCAATTTTATTTTATGTGGACAGAAGCCAAGCTTGAAGAAAAGCCGCAGTCTAAAAGTTTGATAATAAACTTGCCCCTGCACTGCCCCTACCCCAACAACACGGAGAACTTGTCTGTTCCACATAGAAATACAAAAGTGAAATACTCTTTTGAAACTGTTTCCTCTTATCAGGCTGAAATGTGATAAGAACACAAGTCTAAAGTACGAAGATTATATTTAACCAGTGCTTTCCTGGTGTTTCAACAAGCCCCTTCTAAAATGCAGCTGTTCTTTTACACTTCAGAAAGCAGCAAGTCCTATATCAGGCCCAGAGTTCACCCTAGAGAGAAAATCAATAGCAAGACTGGTTGTTTTAACTCTCAATTCCACAGTAAGGGGAAAAAAGAAAACAGTTTCCCCAATAGCTCTGATACTAAACCACTATCTAAATCCATCAATTTTATTATCCCTCTGAAAAAAAGGGGACTTGTCTCATTAGCTTCAGAAGAAAAGGGGACTTATATTCACTATAGTGTTCTGGAGATCCCAGTTGGCTGCACATCAGAATCTTCTATGGAGGTTAAAAACACAAGGACACCTGGCCATCCCATCCTGTCACCAAATTAGAATTTTTTGAGAGGAAGTGGCCTTTGTTTTTTTGAAAAAAGATTCATATGGATTTTGTTGGGAATTACTGATTGAGTCCCTACTCTGTGCTAAGTGCTATGCCAGGCATTTATCATATATTATTTCATTTGTTTTCATGATTAAATTCGGACAGATTTAAACACAGAAACCATGCAATGGACATAAGAAAGGAAGAGTTCACCATGAGGAGAGTCTAAAAACCTACCTTTTGATTATTTTAATCCATAGATCTTGTCCATTCTTACCTCTTATTTCTCACCTTGCTACTCTTCCCACTGGACCCTCTGTCTGACTCTTTGAAATTAAGTTACAGGTGTATCCTGCATTACCCAAGTCCAGAACAATATAGACATGAGCATAGAACCTCACTGAACCCCAAGAAAAAGATTTATTTTTCTACTTTTGTCACTACAAATTCCTGGTTAGCAACGTAGAACTCAATTTGTAATTAAAATAAAAACAAAACAACCTGTAATTCTCTCCTAGGGTGAATATAATGACATAAGGATAATACCAAGTTAAGTGTACAAATGACAAAAAATTCCAAACTAACTAAAATGATCATCCTTCCTGAAATTCCTCTTAAAAACCAGAGAAGCAGAATCAATGCTGCCACCCAGTGGCCAGCTAAACAAATCAGGTAGCATACTGAAGCAAAACAGACATCAAAGGCCCAACTGTCTGGTTTCCTTGCCTATTATCAGGATAGCTACTCCTTACCTTTCTGCAAAAAAACACAACATGCCCAAAGCAATCTCTCCTCCAGAGTCCTAGTCCAAATACTGGAATATAGCAACCCAAGGCTGTCCTGTGACACAGATTATTTCACAGGAAACTCCTCTGCCCATTTTAAGGTCAGTTTGCCCAGTCCTATGGCCCATAAGGTATGATACAGGAAAACACGGACACATCCAAAATGTTCATCTGTTCAGAGTGTATACACGGTAATTTTGATGTCCGTTGCTTCAAATACCTCCTCGATCATCGCAGATACGTTTTCCCACTGCAGACGATCAAGACCACATCCAATCCTGAAAAAGACAAAACATCTCCATTGGTGTGATGAAGGTATCTAGGAAACTGCTCCTTCCCTCTTTCTTTAGGCCGTATCCACCTAAAGCATAAAACCAATTTATCTAGTCTCACACCTATAGGCAGCCGTGGTGGAAGTTGGGAAATCAGTTTTTCTTATGAGTCACCTAAGACTATTCCGAGACAGCCTTAACATCCAACAACTCACTTCTCTTTGTCTAGTAAGGTACCACTTTTCAACTATTTCATGCTACATTTAGAAACATATAACTCTGCCATGACATGAGAGACTCATTATCCCTCTATGTCTACTGATAAAAATTGGCTGTGGATGGATGGGGAAAAGGCTGGTATTTTAAAAATGCATTTATGATAATGAAATGTTAAGGAAGACAAGGAGAAGATGGACAAGGAACAGGATCTCTGCCAAAAGAAAGTCAAGATGTAATGGTGAGAAATGCTAAGCTGGTTGCAATCCAAGAGTAAGGTCTTTGCAACACCCTCGTGAGAAACCTCAATCAGCCCATAAAATTCTACTACTTGGCACCTTGTTTCTAGGATGTTACTCTCAAGCCTCAACATCTCTAAGGGAAAAAGAGAGGCTTAAAATTGCTAATTTCATCTCATAATGCGATAATTAAGTCCACAAAGAATTGTGATTTTTTAAAAAAGTAGTTTCTTATACATAAGCCATAAATACATTAAAGACCAGTGTAAGATAAGGGACACTCTAGCCACATTCAAAGTAATGTGGGGCTTGGAATAAAACTACTACAGTGACAGGAAAAGGAGAGGCCTATTTCCTGAAAAGGAAGCAAAGGAGCTATTGAACCCTCAATGTCATTCCCTTAAGTTCCCAATAGTTAGGGTCCAAGAAGTTACATCAGGGACAGATCCTCAGGGTACTTCCCATACTGACCACAAACAAACACACAGTATAAAAGGTAGTGAAAATTTCCAACTTTCTCAACAACACAGGATTAATAGGGTAGGGAGACCAGAAATGGTCCAAAAGAGAAATCACAATTACTTAGTCTTGATTCTTTAACTTGCATTGTTTCAGGAACAGAGGCCAAATTTGAAGCAGGGAATGCTGGGAATTCAATAAATGTGACTAAAGAACAATGGTTCTTCCCCACTAGGTAGGCTGAGGCAGGCATGCATTTCAAGTTAATTGTCCTGATTCATTCAGCTCAAGCTAGAAAATGGCTGTGCCTTGGCCTAAGGTCAACTGGTTCACTTGTGATTTTACAAAGTTTTGAAATTTGTCCACTTTTAAATTTACATTTTGGATTAAGCTTTTAAGTTGTCTTTGGGTAAGACAATAAACCCCACCAATCAAATCTTCATTTAATGTCCTGGATTTCCTTGCCTGGGCATGGAGAGGTCCGTGACTCCATTCTTCAGACAATGAGATTTCATGGCCTCTAAACTCTTCTGCAAGTTTTCATAAGTTGGCTTGTGTGAAGCCCTTTTCTTTGTAATCTAGACCCAAAGAAAGGATTCAAACTTTGATTATCCCAAAATGATAGCCAATGGAAAAGTCATCACATTCCCCCAACATCCCGGTAAGTGTATTATCAGGATGCTATAAAAGAACAAGTGTACTGTCATAGAATAATTAGTCTACAGCAGGGATGACAAATGTCATACTGCCCCTTCCACACTGTTATGGGAGGCCCTCAGGAAAATCCACTAAGTAGAGACTGAGAAACCTAGACTCTGCCATACAGTAATCTTTCCTTTTCCCAGGAGACCCATGAGATTAGCAGGTTGTGCCTATCGTCAAGTGTTTTTAAGCAACATAGGTGAAAGTCTTTGTGCTACATCCAAGAAATTAGCAGCATATCTATAACAAGGAAGAACCCATAACAGCTGAAAATCCCATAAAGAGCCTCTATTTATTTAGAAACTGTGCTTGTTATTTCTCTATATAAAATAATAGACAGAAAACTGATAGTGTTCCAGAAACACTGGAAGTGACATCAGCCTTGAAGACAAAATTCAAAGGGGCCAGGACATCTCTCACTCAGTTTGCCATCCAGATCAGGCTTGCAGTGGTTTGGTTGTGAGTCACCTACCACCAACACTAAATAAGCCACACCTTTTCTGGGACCAAAAACCATTTGGACAGTTGAAGAATCCTACATTCAGGCAGTAGGCAGAAAAGGAGCTGGGTATTACCTGGCACTGTATTTGACAAGGAAGAATAAGAGGAAAACCCCTTTGGGAAATCTGTCTTTTGAGACATTATTGTTTTTACCTCCTTGTGTCTAGGAAAGAAGTCTGGAAGCATCCTTAGCTTTTGCAAGTCTTAGAACAAGCTTATGGTGAAAGGCACAGTACTCTTTCCCAAGGAGCTCGGATGCAGCCTCACCTTCCTTTCTAACCCAGTGCTCCTAGTAGTCAGCACCACTGGACCTGAGTTGTTATGAGATCAGAAGCTTTTCAACATCCTTAATTGTCTAGAATGGAGCATCGTGATCAATACAAGTGTAGTGCAGCCCATCTGTTCACCAATCCTTAGAATGTATTAAAAATTGGCCCGGAAAAAGAAAATGGCCCCACCTTACCAAGTAATATATGTATCGCCCATCTCTCTTCAGAACAGCCACTTCTCCAGATTTCTTTTCTAAGAAAAACAGTTATTTAACAATAGACATGGAAAAAAAAAATACCTCACCAATCTCCATTGTTTTTAAATCTTTATAGATCTGAGTTTACCTCAGAACTAGAAATAATTTTCAATGATGAAAAAACCTATCATGTCCTATGACCACTTTGCTCCTTATCAGCCATCTCAAATACTGTGTTCCATAACAGCTTTCATATAATCATGCCTCCTCACACCCCATCTTTTGTCCAGCCCTTAATTTGAAATACACCCTCAATTGCCCACTTAAAAAAGTTTAGTGTCTATTGCCTTGAAATTGGCTTAGAATGTACACTATTTTGCACGTGCCAAATGTGTGTTTACTCAACAATGATCTTTTTATATACAAGAGCTGTGTAAAGGAATATTATGAAGAATGTAGATATAGTAAAAAGTTCTTAATTGTTAAACAGTTACCAACCCAGAGAAGGCATCATCTTCACAAATAACTACACTACAAATAACTACTAGTAAAAAATTATGTAAGGCTGGAATCAGAATCACCAGGGGACACTAATTTAGTAAGCCTGGAATGTGGTGTGAGAAACTTGTTTCAGAAGCTCCACGTGATTCTAATGAACATCTCTGGTTTTAAATTATTACTAGAAAGTGATGGGAGGGGTCTGTAAGGATAAGGTTTCTAAACTTCTCTTTGAGTAAGTATACTGGTAAGTAGTGGGTCTTGAATGCCAAGCTAATACCTGTGGACTTTGCTAAGCACTTCAGAGTTATTGCAGGTGTCAGAGAAGTGGAGTAATGTTATTAAGAAAGTTTTACAACAGAGGAGGAAGAGATGAGAAACTTTTACAAGAATTCAGGTTTGGTGTCATAAAGGGACCAAACTGGAGCCCATTATTGTGGAGGAAAAACTTAAAAAGCACTCAGTTAGTAGAAACCCCCTCTTTGCATGCACATCTTGTTTATTAAAGTATAATAAAAGGAAATTAAAACAGGTAAGCTGTTTCCAAAACTCACGCTGATTTAACAGTTCTTGCACCCCTCCAAATTTCTTCTTGAAGAGAACAGCTATCCCAGCGCCCATGCGACAATCCTCACTGATACAGTGGGCTAAAGAGTCTGTTTTGGGGCATGCAAAAAGGTCTCCTTTCACATAAGTGATCTAAAATGGGCAAATGAAAAGAAAATGTTTTATTAGACACAGAAAAGTACTAATCTCTTTCATTTTTCTTTATTCTGTGTCCTCCTCCCCGACCCCTCCTGTAATTTGATTTAAAGCCTAATCTGCAGACTTTAATTGAAGGCGTTAACTACAACGAATTAAGCATGTGTAAAAGGAAAATGATGGATGGTTCCTGCCTAGGATCGTATTAGCCTTTCTTTAATAAATCAGCCAGAGAGAAAAAAAGACGATTCAATTATTGCTTTAATTAAAAAGTGTTTATGCTTTGGACCTCAATTATTCTGAATTTCAGTTCTCCAATAAGTTAACAGTTGTTACGCACTCTGCTTCCTTCTGGATCTTCATTAAGGCTGCTGGCCATGATACTCAGTTGCTATTTCCAGAATTTAAGTGTTTCTTCAGCTATGACAAGGGAAAAGGAAGTAAAAATGTTTAGGCAGCCTTAATATATTATACTGTTTGCCCTGTACACCCACTTACTAGTTTTCTCCCCCCACGTTTATCGCTGAATGTGAGTGCGTTCTGAATCTGGGAAGTAACACGAAACTCCACTAGAGCAAGGAATGCCTAGGTTTGGACGCAGCGGCGACCCGCTAGCATTTCGCGCTTTCCTGGAGTGCCCAGCCCCGCCAGCAGAAGGAAAGGCGGTCCTAAGACACGCCGCCTCCTTTTTTCATTGCCGCTCCCGAGCAAGGCGGACTTAATACACGCTCCTTTTCCCTGAACGACGCAAAAGTATTTCCCTAGTGGGTTTAGCTTAGGAAAAAAGGGAGGGACTTGGCTATTGTCCGGTTAAGCCGCAACCACAAAGTGTACCGGGCAGGGGCTGAGCCGCAGGCATGGGGAGAGGGAAGGCGGCCTCTAGAGGAACGTTCACCTCCCTATTCGGGGGAGGGGGTTGAGAAAGAGTCTAGAGAAGCCTCCCATTCTGTCTCCTATCCTAGAGCGTGTGCATGGGCGTAGGGTCTGTCCTGGGGTCCCGTGGGAGGGTGCGGAAAGGCTCGCTCAAAGTCCCGACGTACCCGGGTCACCCTTCACCTGCAAAGGAGTCGGCCGTTAGGAGGTCCCCGCCCCGCGGGGAAGAGCTCCGGATCCGACCCTGGTAGGTGGGGAGCAGCGGAGGAGCCTAGATGCGGAACCAATCCCGCCACAGGCATTAACTGCACGCACCTAAGATGGCCGTCCCCCACCCGGTAGCGGGGCGGAAGCGAGCCCCTCTAGCAAGCGATCCGAGCCCGCACTCTTTGGTGATGGCCGCCGCACTTCCGGCGGTAAATTCCGTGGTTTCCCGCCGTCGCCCAGGCATGCGTAACGAGACTGCGAACAGCGAGCTGGAAAGAGCGGCGCTTGCGCATTAGCCCCAGGGGTGTGTCCCAGGGGCCGCTTGAAAAGGGGTGGGCAGTCGGCAAGGGTGCTAGTTAGCGCCTGCGTGCTACAATGCTCAGGGCGGTGTTTGAGTTGAAAGGTCTTGCGCGCCTTGAAGGCGCCTGCGTATTCCTTCGGCCGGAGTGGAATCTAATCGGGGAGGTGGGCGTGGCTTCAAGGGACGCCTGCGCAGTCCTCCTTCGGGGGTGGAGCGAGCCCGGAGGTGGAGTTAGAGGGCGTGGTCTTGGAGGCGCCTGCGCGGAGGCGGTTGGAGGGAGGCCCCATTCCCCTTTGTTCAGGTTCGCCATTTTGCGAGGCAGCGGCAGTGGCGGCGGCAGCGGCGGCTGGAGCCTCTGATTGGGTTTCGGAGTCCGGTACTGGAGCCAATCAGCGCGGGCAGCGAACCGGGGGAGCGAGGCACGGTGAGTGTGAGGAGCCAATATCCAGCGGCCCAGAGCCGGCCCCAGCGCCCCGATTGGCGGGTCTCGCTGACCACTCAGGAGAGGCCCAGGCGCCCGTCGAGCCCGGGGAGTCGAGCTGAGCCTAGCCGAGTGGGGCTGCTGGCGGCCCCGGCCTGGAGCCAGCGAGTTCCTCCGGGCACTCCCGGCCGAGGCCTGCAGGGGCCGCCCCGCGCGGGGATGGCGCCCCCCGGAGCGGGCACCTCAGGGTCCCGACCCTTGCACGATGCCAGTGCCAGTGCCAGTTGGGAGTGCTGTCCTTTTCCCCGACCCTCAGGCCCAAGTTCTCAGGCCCCAGGCTCGGGGGTGGTGGGCTTGCCTGCCGCGAATGCTCCTACACTCTGGTATACACGCGCACCCTGGGCCTCGGCGGTTTCCTCCTGGTCGTTCCGGCCTCACACTTAAACCTGCGCTTGCATTCTCTACGCTTCGGCCCCTGAGACGGGAAACACGTCCCACGGGGCCCGTGCCCCACAGCGCTCCGTGAGAAGAATCTGTCTGCAACTCCTCTGGGTTGGGGGAGGCCTGGGGCGGGTGGGCGCTGCGTCCACAGGGCCGTGAGTGCGGCGGTGGCCTCGGAGTGCTGCAGGCCCGCCCCCACAGCCTCCCGGTCCAGGGAGGGGGTCCATTAGTTCGCCCACTCCCCCGCCCCGCCGCGCCCCTCCTCCCAGCCCGCTTAGCCCGGGTCTCCGGCCCGGCGCCGTTACCACCCCCTTTGGCTCGTCATTTCCTCTCCTCCCCGCCCCGCTCTCCGTCGCTGAACCGCACACCTCCGTCTTGGAGCCCAACCAAACGGTCTCCCTTTTTTGCCCGGACTGTAAGGCCAGTCCATTTGGTGCCTAGAACCTCACTCTTAGAAGATTGATAGCCCTGTGCATTCTTTTTCTTGGAGGCAGCGCAACTTTCTGTTCTTGTTAATAGTCTTATCCATTGCTCATTCTGTGAATTCTCCCTTGGGAGTACAACACAGTAATTTTTTTTTTATTATTGTTATTTTTGCTTTCACTTTTCTGTGTCACTTTGAATGTGTCAGACTAGGCTTTTGGTTGTTTTCTGATACACTTTGTAATCCCGTGTTAACTTTTTCTCAGCTGATATTTAAGAATATTGTGGGGTTTTCTTTAGGATGAGAGTGAATCTCTGATGGCAACCAGTTATCCAGCAGTATGTGCCAGGCATCGTCCATGTGCTGAGGAGGGGTGGGTAGAGGTAAATAACTGCCTCCCTGGTGGATATGGGCAAGTGAACAGCTAATTAATACCAACGGTTAGAGCTGCAGAGGAGCAAAGTTCAGTGCTGTGAGGTGTAGATGCCTGAGCTAGCAACAAACCTCAGTGAAATGCTTCTCACCACCACACTTTTGCTTGGTTTTGACAGATGATGGGATTTCTTCAGGCAGGAAAGATGGAAGAGCATTGCTCACAGAAAAGCATGTACAGGGGCATCAGATTATGCTGTGTGCTTGAGGTGGAAAGATGGGATAGGACAGTGGGCAGTGGTGGTGACAATTTAGGCAGGAAGGCCCTGTTAGTAAAAAAACACTTGTGTATCTTGCTAAGGAATTTTTCAAAAGCAATTATTTTGTCCAGAGGTTCAGGTAGAAGGGATCTAAAACTATATGTTTTTCAGAAAAACAAGTTTCTGACTTGTGGGTTCTGCCCCCTAATATTGGCTGACTTCTTTTGGGGAAGGAAAGATTTTTGTCATAGGACTTCAAAAATTATTTTTACTCACGTGAAGTATTTAGTGCATTCCCTGACATGTAGAGTAGGTTGTCACATTTACCAAGGTCATACAACTGGCAGGGTTCAGGACTCTTGTAGTCCAATGCTTTCTCCAATACTGAAACTTTGGGGACAGTTTTGTTCTCACTTTTTAGAATGAGTTTTTCTTTGTCATTAAATATTTTCTAAATTCATTTAATTCCTACATTATCCATATTGATAGATGGGACAGGTTATAGTTGCCTTTGGAATAGATGTTTTAACGTTGGTATTTAAAAACGAATATATCTGTTGCATCAAAACCACCAAATACTTTTTGCTAGACATCTTTATAAAAGGCATTTATAATATAGTCACTTTTTTTGCTAAACGTCTCTAGAGTCTTACCTATCTGCGGAACAAATCATTTGCCTGGCATTTTGAGAGACAGTAGTGTGACCCCTCGCGCTTTTCTCTGGACATGGGGGCCTTTTAGTCTGTTCATATGCCAAAATTTTACTGTTCCTGTTTTTATGCTCTCTTGATTTGGAGTACTTTACCCCCACCCACATCATCATGTAGCTGAATCCTTCTCACACTTAAGACGAGTTCAGATGATACCTTTTCCTAAAGACTTCCTTGATTTATCGCCAGCTAGAAGAAATCTCTGCCCTCACAAAGAAATCGCTTTTCTCCCAGCTCCCATATTACTTTGTTTCTCTCTCAGGATTCTAGTATAAGTTTTCACTGTGTTACCAAAGCTAAAGACTCTTTGAAGTTAAGATCCTCATCAGAGATTTCTTTTTTGTTTAGATTTTTTGTAAAGATGGTGTCTCACTGCTCTATCCGATCTCAAATGCCTCGCCTCCCCTTCAGCCTCCCAAAGTGCTAGGATTACTAGAGTGAGCCTCTGTGACCTTTTTGATTTTTAAAGCCTTTAAAATAGTGTCTGGCACATCATTAGTGGAGAGAAGGAACAAATTAGGAAACTCCAGTCCAGAAACCTGTAGGATGATGGGGAAGCTGGACAGCCCTTTGTTATCTGGTCTAGTTTTATTAAACATGTATCAGGACCCATTTCTTGAGTTATAAAATAAATTGAGTAGGCCGGTGCTGCTGATAATTTTTTATAATAGAAAATATCAATGCATCTTATGCTACATAAGGATAAATATTATTTCAGGAAACTTTTGTTTCAGTTACATATGTTTTGTTATGTGTGCACTGAGTTGAACTAGCAAAATGTGTTTCTCACTGTGGGTTGTGGTCCAAAAAGTTAGAAAGCTACTATTCTAGTCTTGACCTGGTAGTGATTGTCAAATATGGTAATTTGAGGGTTTTTCCTATGCTAATACTAGTTGGGTTTCTGGAAATTTTGGTTCACATAGAATGGGTTCCTAGTGATTGGCTAAATTTTAGCTTCTGTGCCTTGAAATGGTGGGGTGGGGATGATATAGGAAGAGAATTTTTATGTTAGCCAGAATAAGCACATACTCTACACTCTCTTTTCTGATTCTCTCTCTTTGAGGGAAAAAAAATTCAAACTTTGTGTTATGAACAAGATCTGGACAGACTAACTCTGGCTGGCTTAATTTTGTCATAATCTTGGGCAGAGAAACACTTTAGGACTGACAGTGTGTCAAATTATATTGCAGTTCTGCTAACTGAAGTTCACAGTAGTAGGAACAGTGAAGCTGGTTGCTTATAGAATTCACCATTAACAGTCTCAATATCATGCTACAGCTGAATCACTCCCTCATTAATGTGAGAGAGAATTGCTACTAGATTTGAAGCTGTTTCCTTTCTTACTCTTCAAAGTATAATAGATTTGAATGTTCTTAAATTGGCTCATTTATATTATCGGGATAAACTAGTAAGGAAAAAGTCTGTATAATGTCCTATCTATTAGTCATTACCATGTGCTTCATGATATATTTTAGTCTTATAAGATGTAAATTTCTGGAAATCATTGAGGAAGGATCTCATATGGGAAGGGGATTTGAGGATGAGGAAGTGTTGAAATACAGAAGACATTCCTTTAATGATCCTTATTTTTTAGTCGACTTTTTATTGAGATATAGTTAGACACAAAATGTAATCATTTAAGTGTACATATTGATGAGTTTTGACACATTTATACACTCCTGCAACCACCACCACAATGAAGATGTAAAACATTTGCATCACCCCAGACGTTTCCTAGTGCTCTATCCCTGTCACCTCCCCCTTTTGCATCTCCCTCCATTCTCCAGTCCCAAGGAACCACTGATCTGTATTGTCTCTACATGACTATTTTCAAGATTTCATATAAATGAAATCATGTATATTCTCTTATGACCTTAATTTTATTAGTTTAGAAACATAAACTGTATTGTGCATTAGAGACAAAGCCTGTTAACTTCCCTAGCAGAGCTACTTAGTCTGGCTGAAAACCATGCCCAGAATCTCTCAGGAGCAGACTTAGTAAACCAATTCAGAAGAGACTGGTTGGTGAGTATGCAGTGAGAAATAACTATCAAGATGTCTTGCTCATCATATTTGCTCCCTGTTGGCCAATCTATATGTAAATCCAAACTATAGCTAGAAATGTGCCTGGTGAACATTCCGTTAGAGCAAGGGCAGTGCTTTGGAGAACCATATGGCCATCTTGCTGTGATGGCATAACCTGTTATTTGTGATTCATATACTCTTATGTTACATCCGTCTTGGTTATGAGTAATGGGCTTGATTAATTTTTATTTTAAATTTGATCATATTTTCCCAGCATCCAGTATAAAAATATTCAAACATACAGTGAAGTTAAAAGAATTTTACAGTAACCACCTGTATACTCACCACTTATAGTCTACTGTTAACATTTTATCATACTTGCCTTTACCAGATACCTACCTATCCATCTGTTCATCTGGCAGTCCATCTTATTTTCTGATGCATTTCAAAGCAAATTTTAGATATCAGTGTATTTCTTCCTAAATACTTGGACATGTACTTTAATATATTTTTTATTTCTTCCTTTACACCATATTGAGACTCCTTACAAGTAATTCATTTCATCCACTATGTGTGGATTTATGGAGAGTGATACCTTACTTTGCCCCAGTAATGTGTAGCTCAGTTAGGTCACATCATTTTATCATTCCAATTTTGGAATTTTGGAGGGCCTATGAGAAAACTGGAGGGAGAGGTTTACCTACATTTTGTTCTACCTGCCCTCTCCCCATGTTTCCAAGATGAATTATCCTTTGGTAATTTATATATTTTAATTTTTGAATGCTTTATTCAAGGTTCTCAAATGTCCTTTCAGTTTATCTAATTGTGCCCTTATTTTTAAAAGAGGGTGGTCCTCAACTCTTACAGTGTGTGAAAAAGGTAAATTTGAACATTGACCGGATATTTGATGATAGTAAGGACTGGTTAATTTCTTAATGTTTGAAAATGATATTGTGGAGACACAGTATCGTTGTGATAAAATGATAAAGATAAACAAGTCTTTATTCGTTAGAAATAGATACTGCAGTGTTTATAGAATTTGAGGGGTAATATGGTGTCTGGGATTTGTTTCAGAATAATCCAGGGATGGGGGGACATGTGAGATAAGATTGGCCTTGTTGAAGTTGAATGATGTGTTTGGAGGTTCAGTATACTGTTCCCTCTACTTTTTGTATGTATTTGAACACTGCCATAATAAAAAGTTAGAATTATACAATAAAGGGCTGGGTGTTAGTAGGCATCCAAATTCAAAACTGAGGAATGTTTTAGATGTTTTTAGAGAAAATCATAGCCTTAGTACGTCATTTAAAAGTTTTCCTTATATCTAATCTATAAATATCATTGTTGTCATTAGTATAATTTCTTTTTATTTCTTGCTCTGGATTAAAATGCAAACCCCTAAACCTTTCCTAGAGCTTTGTTACTGTGGGACACTTAATTGAAATTTCGATAAACAAAATATTTGAGGTAAGGTCTATGGTAAACTACTTACTAAATAATAAACCCTGAAGTTTTAAAGTGCTTACCATATGTAGCGCACTGGAGTAACATGTTTAGTGAGCAACAATTATGTGTTACAACTTAACTTTATTCTTTAAAGTACATGTGCAGACCTAAAAATAAGTGTTATGTAGGCCTTATAACAAAGCAATATCGTAGCTTAATGAGTATCTCTAAGGTGCAAGTGTTGCTCTGATAGTATCGAAAGGTAAGGTTGCTAATAAGAAATGACCAAAAAGCATTTTACAGAATATGAAAATAGCATTGTATTGTTGTTATAATTATACCATGTAATCCTGCTTATATTCGGTGATACTCTACATAAGCATTTTCTATTCTCTTATCCTGTTTTCTTGCAAACAAATTACAGTGATAAGTTATCAAGGTTAATTGTCTGGCCAGGCCTTTATCAACAATCTCACTTTAGTTTCTTTCCCAATCTTTCTAATAGGTGTGCACCTCATAGCCTTCTGGAATCTCCAGAGTGAAGCTCACGGTGGATAGGATTCTAACTTGGAGGGACCATGGAGCAATATACAGCAAACAGCAATAGTTCCACAGAGCAAATAGTTGTGCAGGCTGGACAGATTCAGCAGCAGGTATGAAGTAAAACTACTTAAACAGTACTACTCAATTGGTTGGAATATTACCATAGGGAATTATCTGAGAGGTACCAGATCCTGTGAAATATTGGGTGTGATAGCTTTTGAAGCACTATATCCAGTCCATGACCACTTAGAATCTGCTCTTAATGAGGACCTGGTTTAATAATAAATTGCCCCTTTTAGCTCATTAAAAGTCAAAACAACATAGTCTGTTTTTCAGATGGAAATGTGGAGGGTTTTTTGGTTTGTTTTTTCTGGATTCAATTTATTGTTTTCTCTTTTTGTTTGAGCTAACTTGTGGTTTAGTAAGGGTTTGGCCACAACAGGCAAAGCATGATAGTCAGCTTCCAAGAAATCCACTGGTCTTTGATTTGGTCCACTGCAGTTTTTGTCTATTAATCAAAAGCTATAATTTAACATTAGGATAATGTTTAGACAGCCACTCTTATGAATAAGTACATATTAGAAAGGAATTTCTTGCTGCTGATTTATTCCTAACTGATAGATTGCTTTCTTGAATCTCTATACAGATTTCATTTTCTGATGCTTTATGCCTGGGTTTGTTTTAGTAAAACTTCGTTTTTTTTCCCCACACCTAGAAGAAAAGAAATTTATTATGCTTCAGTTTGACCTTAGGCCCAGATTGGTATCTTGCGAATATTTTATTTTCAAAAGAGAACTTAGCTAATATAGAAGAATAGTAGGAACCACAAAGATAATATTGATGGTTAATTGTTCTGATCTGATGATCAAAGGAAGGAACCACTCTTGATTAAAAGAGATTAATTATTTAAACTTTCTTGCTGGCCTTCCCTTCCACACAGCTGCTATGGCTCTGGCAGCTTCCTTCAGCCACCTTCTTAGAGAAGGGGCTTCCTCAAAGAGTCCTCCATTGATACCCTGGAGGGTGGATTTTTCTGTCCGAACTTACCATTAGGGGATATAAAAATAAGATTAGATCACTGAAAACATGGCTTCTAAGGCAGTCCAGTTAGGGTAGAAATAATCTTAGTTTTAGGAGATAAGAGCAGTGACCTAATAAAGATGATTTTGGTTCACAGTGATTAGTTTTATTCTTCCTTTCTTGGTGATTGCATTTAAGCCCCCAAAATTGTTCATTGTCACTTGAGGCTGTTACAACTTGGCAAATTTGTTCTTGTGAACTCATTTGAGGAAATAAAAAGAACATTAAAATAATTGTATAAGCAGTAGGATCAAATTCCTATTTCTGAAGAGAAAAGACTGCATTGCAGGTTTTTGTGTTAATGGTAACAGCCATTTTGATGTTTTTGCATCATGGAAGTGGAGACAAGGGCTAATATTTTTGATCCTGCTACCCTCAACACAACAGCTTTAGTGTAGGGAGTCTGTACATTTTGAAAGTCCTGGGTAGAGTGGAGCTTTTGAAAGACTTCCCTCCCTCTCCCTCAAGAGGTAAGGTGATCTCATGTCATGAACTATACGTTTCCTTCCTGGCACATTTCAAGCTCTTCCTGTTCCTGTTCTCAGCAGCAGGGTGGTGTCACTGCTGTCCAGTTGCAGACTGAGGCCCAGGTGGCATCCGCCTCAGGCCAGCAAGTCCAGACCCTCCAGGTAGTGGTGCCCTCTCTGATTCTCTGTGAGCACTGCATGAACTTCTCCTCTCCTCATGTCTGGTGCTATTTGTATTAGAATCTCAAGTAGGAATGGCAGAGTCAGTTGCATGTCTTCGATGCTGCTAACTTTTCTTTGAGGCTTATAAGATGCCAGTTTCCTAATGTTTCATGCCAAGTCGTGTAGTGAGCCTGTATCAATTTTCTGAAAATTGAATTTGGCTAGTGTGTTTCTTTGGGAATGCCTGGAAAATAAATGATTTAAGTGACAGGAAGAAATTCTTATGCGTGGCATTAGAACTTATTCAGAGCTCCAACTCTGTAATCAGTTACATGATAAAACTTAATGAATCTGTATTATAGTGAAGGAAGTACATACATATGTAGAGACACACATGAACTAGATTAGACTGTGCTTTATTTTGATTAAAAGGGCAACTCAACTGCAAAATAATCGTTACACTTGGCAAGTTTTATCTAAGCACTGAATCCTGCTAATCTTAACTGACGTTTTTTCACTACCTTTCCTGGGGAAATAGTGACCTATCTTATTACTAAATCTGCAGAGATTACCTCTTGGTTGGGCAGGGACGGATATGCTTTCTGTAAGTCCGAGGTATTACAGCCGCTGTAAGAATTCTTAGTTAACCAGTGCAATTCTTTAACATTATGTATGGCCAAGTTTATCCTAAATTAGGGCTACAATTTGGCCAATTCCTCTAAAAAATAGGAGTAGGGAGCACTAGTATACTCTGTGTCTAGTTTACTTTTACTAAAATGACTATATTAATATTTTTGAGAAATTGGCAAGGTTTGGGTGCCCTGTCTTTTTTCTTCCATTGAATTAGAAATGATTTAAAGCAGGACCTAGAATATAGAACTGGCATCTCATTCTCTTATTTAATACTAGTGCTGCTAAGCATCCTGCAGTTAACTGCCCTTTATTGTATAATATTAATAATTATTTTGCTTTACCCTTTCAGTCCCATCCGCACCCCTGCCATCACTAGTGTTTGGTGATGATGTCCAGCCAATTCTGAATATAAATTAGGTTGAAAGAAGCTGAACTTGTAGGTGCTCCTGAACTGTATTCAAATCTCACAGTCCAACAGCTTGTTCATGTTTTTCATGCTTGCTTCATCTTACTGATAGATAAAACAGTATTTTGGATTGTCATTAACCATTTGTGGAGTGGGAGTATAACATGCTCTTAACTGTATGGCTTCTTGTCTGATGCATGTGTCCTTGTAATCATTGTTATGTTGTAAACACAGTGGGCTTTTTGGAGTCTCAAATTGTTTATCATGTGCTCAATAATATGTCAGTGGGGGGAGAAATTAAGGCGAAGGATAGCCAGAAAATTATTAATATTTATGTTTTAAAACTTGTGTTCCCTGCTTATATAGATTTCATTTTAAAAAAATGGAGACGCTTTACAGAAAAATAGAAACCTTTCCTCTAGGGATCTCATTATATTTGGAGAAGTTTAAATGGTTCTTTCAGTTATTCATGTAATAAGTATTCTGAGAAATCTTTCCTGATGAAGAATACGCGAACATTGGTATAGCAAAGGGAATTTGGTTTGGAATGGGGAAGTAAGGAAAGGAGAAAGCATGAGAGAGAGAGTCAGGCTGTAAACTCCTTAAAAGTAAAGTGGAATTCTCAATGGGCAGTTTCATAAAACCTGGGATTGGAATATTCCTGGTAATTCTGATACAGTTGTGGTGGTGGTGATGGTGGTAGGAGGGTCTTACTACCTAACCTACTCATCTAAGACAGGTTGATCTTTTAATTAATTGCTGTTATTTGAACATATGTGCACTCTCATTAAGAATGAATATTTTATGTATTCATTCTATATATATTGTATATATATAGTCTTTTATTCTGTGACAAATAATTCCTTGAACAAAGATAGAATCCGAAAATGAAAGTTTTGAATTTTTAGCTGTTATGTTGATCATTCCAGTTCACTTCTAAAGTGGCTCATTTTCTGGCTTCCAGAAAGCATTCTACTGGATATTTTTGTATTGAGATTCAAGATGTGACAGAGCGCTGGCAGTGACCTGGCTTGTAGAGTAGTCTGTTTACTTATGGGACCTTCAAAGTTGGGGATTGTATTTGTACCCTTGACTGCTCTTTGTAATTTCAGTATTTATCATTGCTTCTGATAAAGCTAAAATAACTGCAGATATTTCAGGGTACAACATGAGGAACTCTGCCATAGAGATTGCAAACTGACCAGAAAATATTTCCAGAAAATCTTTAGTAGTGAGCTCTTTAAACAATAAACATATCTAGAATTCACAGAGTGAGGTAAAGAGGGTAAAAGGTATACATTTCATTTTTGCTTGATAGACTATGGGGAGAAAAGGGTCTTCTGTATAAGCTTCCAGAGCCTTGCTACTCAGTTTCCTGGAGTCATTGCTGGGTACAGTTCGGTTTGCTTTCTCCAAGTTATTTAGAATTTGCACTCAGCCACCATTACCACCATGACCTCTCCCCCTCATTGCTCCTCCTCTCCAGCCCTAACTAGAGACCATTCCTGGATATTAGTTTAAAAAGGCAAATAGCATTGGCATCTTGATTATATGTTTGTCATGGTTTTAGCCTGTGTTTGGTGCTAAATGCCTTTTATCTATTGAAACTTCCCAAAGACTTTGGTTGTACTCCATTGTATCTGACCTTAAAATATTGAACTTGGCATTTAGTGACAGATATCACAGATAATTTGAAGATAACTTAAGGACTCAAGACTTACTTTCTTAGTGTCTCTCCTACCTTTTCCCTCTCTAGCAAGGCAGCAGAATAGTTCCAGTGATTATCTTTTGGTAAAAACCATTTGGTTTCTTATGTTATTTCATTGTTTTTATTTTATTTCATTCTAGGTCCAGGGGCAGCCATTAATGGTGCAGGTCAGTGGAGGCCAGTTAATCACATCAACTGGCCAACCCATCATGGTCCAGGCTGTCCCTGGTGGACAAGGTCAAACCATCATGCAAGTACCTGTGTCTGGGACACAGGGTTTGCAGCAGGTGAGTGATATTAAAAAATGTTTTGACAGTATATCAAAGTAGAGGTTTTAAAGACTTAGATTGTTACAAACTGATAGTTGATACTGCATTTAATTGCTTCTGGAAACCCCCATTTTGCATTTAGTTGGTTTTCCACCTTTATATTAGTAGTACCAGTGATATAAACTAGACTTATGCAGAAATTGGACATCTCCAATAAGGGTTAAGATATTAAGCATGATCTTGACTTACTCTAAAGAATTTTATAAAGAGATGAGAATCTACTTTATGAAGTATTTATTTCATTGGCGTGACTTATGTTCGCACTCCTGGGGGATGGGGGAGGGAACTTAACAGTCGGCTTTGGAAATTGTTGTTTTTGGTCAGAATGTTATTCTTTTCATTTATTTTCATGTAACTTGTCATTTGTGTTGTCTAGCAAGTACTAAAAAAGAAAAATTTTTTTCAGTCTAAACTTATTACACACGCCTAAAGCTATACTTAGAACAAAATTTATAGCCTTAAATACTTTACTTTAAAAGAAATGAAAAGCAATGATATGTCCCTTAAGAAGTTAGGGAGAAAACAAAATGAGCAAAAAGTAGGTCAAAATTAAATAGAAACCTAACAAAAATGTAGAAAGCCAGGTTCTTTAAACAGACCAATAATATAAATAAATTCATTTGAAAGACTGAAAAATAAGAGAAAGATAAAGATTAAAAGAAATGTGTGGGAATGTTACATACAACTCTGTAGCATCAGATTTTAAAATTAGAAGGATGTTTATCATCAAGTTGGCAGAAATTAAAAAGGGATTATATCCACTGCAAGAATGGATGTAGAGAAAAAGAAACACTCATTATTTTTGGTAATTTCAAATTATAAAGTTATTTTGGAAAGGCATCTCACTATCACTTAAATACATAAATCTTTTGAGCTAGCAGTCCCACTTCTGAGAATTTATCCTATAGAAAGAAAAGCATCAATATGTAGGGAGACATTACAAAAACATTCATCACAGCATTAAACTAGGAAAAAAAAAATGTTGTAATCTGAATGTCCATTAATAAGGATAAAGAAATAGATAAATCATAGTATATTCATATATGAAGTATCATGTCATTATTAAAAGGGATGAACTGTTGACTTGGGTAGTTAATAGTGAAACATTTTTAGTGAAAAGTAATTTGCAGAGAAATGTATAATGTGTGATCTTACCTTTGTAATTAATAACCAAACTCCCAGAGTATATATGTTTATGAACATGGAAAGGGGGTGATATAAGGTGGAAAAAAATCAGCCATGATCACACTGCTTATAAATCAAACTTGTAATCTTTGCAAATTCCCTTGTGTTTTTATGCAAAATTTTGGGACATAATTTTTTATGCATGTAGGCTTCTTTTTCTTTTTAATTTAGCTCATTTCTACATGGTTTTCCTAGTTGTAGTTTTTAATTCTTTCATAATGTTCAATCAATTTGATGGAATCATAATTTTCAATTTACGAAGTATACTTAAAGATTTCGTTTTGTTTTTTGCTTTTGTTAGTAAAGTTACTGTAACTATATTTTGGCATGGTAGTTTTATTAATATTTTTCAGTTGAATTCTTAAAGTAATTTCTTTGGAGTGAGGGTTGCTTGGGCAAAAAGGGTAAGAGCATTTTTAAGCCTATTGACTTATTTTTGCCAAGATAGAATTGTAGTTGGGATTAAAAACAGTTTGCACATTTCTCATGCATAAATGTATGATGAGGCTTTAAATGTATTTTCAGTGTGTGCTTTTCTGTTGCCCATGCTATATCGTTTCTGTCCTTCCTCTCCACTCCCGCCCCACTTGCTGCACCTTCTTCACTCTGAATACAGACACCGTGATTCATTGCTAGCAACAGCGTACTGTGCGTGTAGTGACCTGACTTTCATTACCAGGTCTGCCTTTAAACAAGTTCTCTGGTCTTGGCCAAGTCATTTAATTGTTGGTTTTCTCATCCAAAAACACAGTTTATGTTGGGCGATATCTAGAGTTCATTCTAGCTGTAAATTCTGTGGTTTTATGGGGCTTTGCTTTGTATTGTTTTGCTATAAGAGACTTTGAAAGGGTGGTTTTATTTCCCTGTTCCAAGTAGGGCTATAACTAATCATGCTGGAAAAATTATTTTCTATTATGTAATTAAAGCTTTAGGCGAGATTTCATAGCCTCCCTTACAATGCTTAAGGCTTTAATTCCTTTTGTATAAGAAAGAGATTGTTTCTCATTAGTGTTCTTTGAATGGCCATTTTTTAAAGAAGAATACTTCTTAACCTTTTTTGGATTGTATTCTCCATTTTAGAATTTCAGTGAAGCCTGTGCTCTCTAAGAAAAAGAGCAGATGTCCAGATACTTGCAAAATTTCACATACAATTTTACAATTTTTAATACAAGGTTAAGATCCTTGGCCTGATAAAGACAGTTGAACCAGAGTAGAGAAACAAAAAACAGATGTAAGAATATTGGAACTTGGTATGTAACAAAAGCATATTAGTGAAGAAATGGCTCAAGAACGATACAGAAAAAGAAAATTGATTTCTACCTCATACTATATTAAAAATACGTGTTAGATGAATTAAAGATCTAAAAATAAAAAAACATATTTGGAAAATTTAAAAGAAAATACAGGAGAATTTTCTTTATGCTATCAAGGTAGAGAAGGATTTCTTAAAGACAAAAAAACAAATTGATTTGCTTTAAAACTTGTCTACATTAAAATACATTATAAGTAAAGATAAACAAAGTCCAGACTTGGAAAAGGTATTTTTAATACATATAACTGGGTTTGTATTCAGAATATATAAAGAATTTTTATGTATTCATACAAGAACAACAATCCAGTAGAAAAATAGACAATATGAACATAGAGGAAAGGAAATTCTAATAGCCAATATAAACAGGTATACCTTGCTATCTGGAACTCAAGAATGATATAGATTTAGATAACCAAATAAGTTTGTTTACTTATTTATTCGTTTGCCAACACTTTCTAAGTGACAATTATGCACTTAAAGTTTGGAGAACGTACCCTTCTTCCAAACTGTCAGCTCTATTGAAGCAACACTCCAGTCAGAAATGTTTGTTGATGGAATGAATGAATGAATGAATGAATGGTTAAAGAACTAATGGGAAGGGAAATGAGGAAACTAAGGGGGAAACTTAGTACTCTCACTGTTTTGGGTTTGGGGGCATTCTTGAATATAAAATGCTAGAAACATTGAACTGTGGGGCCTAGGTGCTTTCTCTTTTGATGTTGGAAAAAAATGTGTCCAGTAGTCATTATATGGAAACAGGATGCTATACATGCAACATTTAAAGTGTTGTGTTACAGTTTAAGTTACAAAATTTCAGAGAAATATTTTTCAATCTTGTCAGGTTTCTGATTATACTCCTAATAAAGTGGCTATAGCCATTCAAACAAGAAAGAAAATAGATTTGGATAGCATTGGATCCCTGCTTTCCATAATTGCTATCTGAGGTTTAGCTATACAAACCTAGGAACAAAATAGGAAATACAAATTAACAAAAAATTGGCAAATGCTGATTTTTTACAGTATTGACTATTGGTGAGGGTATTGGAAATAGGAATAAGAGGAATACAATGTGTTCCATTGCCTTAGTTATCTATTACTGTATTACAAATTATCCTAAAAGTTAGTAGCTTAAAACAACACACATTTATTTTATAATTTCTGTAAGTCAGGAATCCTAGCACAGCTTAACTGGGTCCTCTCAGTGTCTCTCTGGAGGCCCTCATCAAGGTATTGACCTGGGCTGTGGTCAGATCAACATTTGACTAGGGTAGAATACGTTTTGAATGTACTGTATTAGGATACATAATATTTACATACATAATATTCTTTGTCTGTAAAAAGTACTTCAAAGTGTATTTTCAAATGAGCATGCCTTTAAAATAAAATGTGTAACCATACCCACCACCATCTTTCAAAAAAGTGACGCTGATTTCTTAATATCATCAGGTATCCAGTGTTCAGAATTCCCTGGTTTTTTCTCATAAATGGAAAATAAGTTATCTCTAGTTCATAATTGAGGGCAGAACAGGACTCCTGTCTTTTTTCCTCTTAACATTTCCTGCTTTCTAGAGAAATTTGGATAACTAACACTCAGGGACCAAAAGAGACCAGTGTCAATAAGGTGCTATCCTTTCTTCGTGTTTTCTACCGCAGATACAGTTGGTGCCGCCTGGACAGATCCAGATCCAGGGTGGGCAGGCTGTGCAGGTGCAGGGCCAGCAGGGCCAAACCCAGCAGATCATCATCCAGCAGCCCCAGACAGCCGTCACCGCTGGCCAGACTCAGGTAATTCCACTAGCTGTCAACATAGGAACACAACTCTGTTTTGGAAGAGTCAGATAACTGAGTCAGATGTTTCATGTGTAGTAGAAGTGGGGAAGAAAACCATCCAAAAAAAAAAAAAATGTTTTTAAAGGACCACATGGTTCTTTTCTTTGTGTGTGTCTTTGGAATCTATTGAATTATGTCTTTATTTCCTACAGACACAGCAGCAGATTGCTGTCCAGGGTCAGCAAGTGGCACAGACTGCTGAAGGGCAGACTATTGTCTATCAGCCAGTTAATGCAGATGGCACCATTCTCCAGCAAGGTAAGTATCCCCACAGGTTTCCTTGGGACTTCCTGAGGCATCATTTTTGTCCTTTGGGCAGCTGCTTCAGAATTTTAGTGGTGAACTCTACATGACGTATTTTTTGAACAAAAAAATTTTCTTTGAGCTCTCCATTGATCATTGGTTTCTTGTCACCATATGTGACCAATACTGGTTCCATTTATAGGGGTTCCTACAGTGGCCGTTAGGACTGGTCCCAGGGATTGTGTAAATTTTTAATGCTTTTAGGGAAGAAATGTCTCTAAATAGAAGATTGGAAATAGGGAGTTTTTTTATTGGTAAAAGTAGAAACTGATCAGAAATCACTTTAGAGTGCTGTTGCTTGTTTTTTGTTATTTTTTTCAGGATCACTCCATTATTAATTTATTCCAAAAAGACTTCTTATAGGCCTACTTTATATACAGCACTTTACTGAGAAAGAAAAGTTGTCAAAGAGCCTCTAGTTTTGTAAGAAAGACATGTGAACAAATAAATACTATGTAAGGCCCTTATAAAGGTGTGTTACAGGGATAGATGACACACAAATAAGGGAGGAAGAGGCTCAAACTGGACTTGAAGGCTTTTGGAAGCATGTGTTAGATAATGGGATAGTTAAATCAAGAAAGGACATTTCACTTAGATTTCATGACTAAAGGTTTGACTTGTGATTAAAATTTTGTGTTATACAAGGTCCAGAGAGTATAGTAACCATGTGCTCTCGTACAACTCAGGAGAGGGCCTAAAATGGATTGAACCCCAACAAGAGCTCAAACAGAGTGGTGAACAGATTTTGATAGTTTGGGGACTTAGAATGCTTGATTTGATTGTAAAATTTAATCCTGCAACTGGCTCTTGATCTGTTTGGGGTAAATAAATTATAAGTTTATAAACTTTCTATCCTGAAACAGATTGTTCATATGTACAAGAGCAGTGCGTATAGCTGTAGTCAGATTGACCCATGGAAGAGCAGGCCTCCACACTTTCTCAGTTTTTGAAAACTGTTACTGGAATTCCCAAGAAAGTATCCATTTCAAGGATAGATTTACTGAGAGCCAGGTCCTAGACAGTTAATAGAGTTTCAGTAATTGCAATTACTTGGATTCTGTATAGCAAACCAGAGTAGAAGAGTTCTTTTTCTCCCCTTGTGTTTTTTAGTATGTTTTTCCAGGGTGAGTGTGTGCCAGATAGAAGAGGGACTAACTATGTTCCCTTCTTTCTGTTCTGTGTGCCTGTTTTTTGTTTGTTTTATGTTTTGTTTTCTTAAAGTTACAGTCCCTGTTTCAGGCATGATCACCATCCCAGCAGCCAGTTTGGCAGGAGCACAGATTGTTCAGACAGGAGCCAATACCAACACAACCAGCAGTGGGCAAGGGACCGTCACTGTGACACTACCCGTGGCAGGAAATGTGGTCAATTCAGGAGGAATGGTCATGGTAAGAAAATTGGTTCTTCAGCTTGCTGTTCTCATGTAATACAGTTTTATCCATATATATGTACACACACACACACATATGTATGTATCTTTGTCTTTGAAATTTTCTCAAACTTGCAACTTGATGTCTCATAAAATGTGTTTATAATGTTGATCTCTTGAGATTGAGATTGATCCTTAAGGCACTTACAGTCATCTACTTTTACAATAACATTATGACAAACCCTAATTAATTCTGAGCACCTACTAAGTGCCAGGGACTATTCTAGTGCTGGAGATATAGCAGTGGTTAAACAGGTATAAATATCTGGTTTTATGTAAGTCTATTCAAATAATGAAGGGAGGGATAGGGTACTAATCTTTGGGTAATAGAACATGTATTGCCTATGGTGTATGAAACAAGAAATAAACTAAAAATTACAAAGATTTTAATTAATAGAGAAACCAAAAATGTGATATAAATATATTGGGAGGATAGGGAAAGAGAGTTGGGTGGTGTGAGTGAAAGCTAAATCTTCCCATGTCAAAATAGATGTTAGTGCACAGGACTTAAAATGGATAAATTTTTTTTTTTTTTTT
>CAUYSK010032153.1:0-46930 GCA_963575035.1 Avahi laniger
TGTTTTTAAATCTAAAATTGCTTTAAATTTAGTCCTGGAAGCACTATGGGAGCACGTGTAAGAAATGTTGCTTTTCCAATGTTCTTTAAGACACAGAGAAAGTAGGGGGAAAATGCACATTGATAATATAAAGTAAAAAAAAAAAATGATTCTGTAGTATAAGTACCGTGCGCTAACCGATTGTGCCACTGATCAACACTAGGGTGCTCACATGGCAGTAATACTCTCCAGGGATTAGGGGGATGGGGAGGGCAAATCTGCAACTAAAGGACACAGGGAGCATTGTATGGGGGAAGGGCATGCCTTTAACCCTAGCTTGGGTGAGGCAAAGACATAAAGTGTAACCAAAATGTGTGTACCCTCATAATACCCTGAAATAAAAAAAAGAAAAAGATAATGCAAAAAGAAAAAAGAAAAGTTCTGAAGAACTGGACACTGGATATGAAGAAAATTCAAGAATAACTTGACCAATTTGTTTAGCTTTTATTACTTTTTATATATGCATAATAATGATAAATTGTAAAAATCTATGACTAGGCTGGGTGCTGTGGCTCATGCTTGTAATCCTAGCAATCTGGGAGGCCAAGGCAGGAGGATTGCTTAAATTCGGGTGTTTGAGACCAGCCTCAGCAAGACCAAGGCCCCTTCTCTATTAAAAATATAAAAATTAGCCAGGCATCCTGGCATGCACCTTTAGTCCCAGCTACTTGGGAATCTGAGGCAAGAGGATCACTTGAGCCCAGTAGTTTGAGGTTGCTGTGAGCTAGGCTGATGCCACTGTACTCTACCCAGGGCAACAGAGCAAGACTCTGTCTCAGAAAAAAAAAAAAATTATATACATTTGTATATATATGACTAAAAGATTAAGAAGAGCTCTTTTTATAAACATAAAATTAAATCATCATGGAATTAGAAAGCAATGTCCTAACTTAATTGACTGCATTTATTGTGGCATAGTGAAATAATGAAGGCATTTTATAATTTAAAACATCTTATTTTGATAAAATGTTTTATAGTATTTAATCTTACATCAAACATAAAATATTCTTATAATTATTACTATCTACTAAAGAAGAATTTAAGATATGGTGATATTAAGTAATTTACCTGAACTTATAGTGTTAATAAGAGTCATAGCTGGAATTCAAAGCAGATCTCACAGCTGAAAGGCCTATCAAAATATACTACCTCCTCTAACAAATAAAAGAGAGTGCAAACTCTCTCAAGTCTCTCTTTCTCAGGTCACAAACTCCACCCTAAACTCCCAATATTAATGTGCTAGTATCTTAGACTGGCCTATCTAACATGTAGCATACTCATTTTGGAACTAATGATAATTCCATAATTAAATAATTAAGCCCATTTAGAAAGGTGAAATGTTGAAATGATGGTTTACTTTCTGATATATTAATTGCATTCTGAGACACAACGTAGCCATTTGAATTTGAGAGTGGATTCATTTAATTTTCTTTAGATCAAATAAAGCAGTGTAACATGTACTATTATAAATTATATTTAAATAATAAATTGTAGCCTGTTAGAGATTCTAAAGACAAGGGTGACAGTGGTGAATCCTCTCATTGTGAAGCTCCTGTAGTTTTTGTGTGAAAATGAAACAAACAAAAAATCAATAAATACATAGCACAAGATATCGCTATGAGTTATTCAAAGGCACTTGCTAATTTTCTAGAAAAAAGCATGGAGAGCAAACAAGAGGAGTTTAATTTCTGGACCGTATTTCATCCTTTGTGCCATGCTAGTCAAAACATTTCCTGTTTGTTTCACAGCTTTCCCAAATGAAACATTTTAGAATTGATATTTGCTTTCAACACTCAGTGCCTTGAAAATGATATTTTAGAAATCACAAATCACGAATAAGAAGGGAAAAGTGATTTAGGGAACTATATACACACAAATTTTTTTGATGTTTTTGAAGTCAGGTTAGCCAAATAAACCAAATTAATTTGGGTTCTTTATAGATGTTGCCAGAAACAAATTCAAGATGCTTTAAAAGATTCTCTCTCTCTCTTTTTTTTTGGTATTTTCAAGATAATGTTTGTTAATGATACATTCAAGCTATAAAAAAACTGCCTAAATTTAAGTAAACCACTCCAGATTTTATCACACAAAAATAATCATTACTAGTATTAGGTAAATATTATTTTAGATACAGATTTTTATTTAAGTAGCTAGTTGGTTTCATAGATAATATACAGGTGACATGTATTTCTATTTAAAAAATGGATTACAACATGTTCTATGTAAATAAAGATCTTATTTTTTCTTTAAATAAGGAAAATTTTAGCAATTTCTCATCTTATAAATCTTCACAAAACAGTATTTAAAAATATTTTTTATTAAAAAAGAAATTATACAATCGAGAGATTCTAGACATTATATTTTTACCAATTTATTATATTTTTAGGCATTAACTCACTGCTTAAAGGTAAGAGTGATTTACAATGACTTCCCTTCTCTCTCATTGTTATACTTCCTGATTTATTCTGTTAATTTTTGTATGGTCGTGCTTATAACATTTATAGTCTTATATAACTATAATTCACACAATTGTTTAACAGAAACACTATATTTAATGAATTCGGTGTTCACTACCACCTGTTTACCATGGCTTCTTCATTCCATATGCTTATTTTACTATATAATAGACAGGAGTTTTTGGTTAAGTGGGGTTCATTTTTTCTCCTCCAGAAGGGCTCATGGGTGATATAGAATGCTGAGATACTGTAGGTGATATGTTTTGTCTGCTTGTATACATGGACTTTTTGTTCTTATGTAGTTATTACATAATAAGTGTTGGTATTGAGCATTTTGTAATAAATTTGCCTGGAACTTAATATGGCCTGTCCATTTGCAGACTCATTTCTCTCATTTTACAGAGATTTTCCTTTATCCATTTTTTTTCTAATTTATTAATATCTTTATGTTTTTTGTATTTACCATGATCAACTCAAGCCTTACTCTTTTGTCAGTAATTTCCTTTTCAAATGTCAGAGATGTCCATTTCATTTCTGCAGTATTTATTTTATTCTTTAGTATTATTATTTTGCTCTTCAGTGTGTTTCCTAAGTTTTCTATTCTGTTATTTACCATCTCATATTTGAATACTTATTTACCAAATTTATGTTTTCATAAAATTCTAGTGCAAAACACTTGTGGTAAATGTATTTCTATTCTTTGGATTATGTTTTAGTTCCCCTAGCCCACATTTTTTACTTGGTTTTTGCATTCTATATTTTCTATTTTCCTGCTCAAGTATTTTCCATATCTTTCTAGAGAAAGGAATATCTCCTAATTTTTATGTACAATTGAATTAACCACTGGAAGGACTGATTCTATGTTCCAATTTAAATACTGAGGGAACTATTAAAAATTTCATCTAGGTTTTTCTGTTTTAACTATTGACTTAACACCTTAAATTATTGGTACCTTAACATCACAGTTGGGATATTGGGAGAAAATATCTCAATCAGGCCACAATCTGGAAAATATCATCTAGAAAACTCAAGATATAACATAATCATTACCATCATTACCATCTATACCATTTTTAAGTTTTTTGAGCTGTATTCTTAATACATGAGTATTCAATTTTTGGAAGTAATAATAAAAATTATGAAAGTTTAAATTCAAACTACCAGTAAAATTTAATCAAATAAAGAACACACTTATCCAATGTTTAATAGGAAAGAACATGTATAGGTAAATATACTATTCTTTGGACTTCTTGTCAGAAAGTATTTAAATACAGTATAAATCACCGTATTAGCAAGATGAGAGGGAAGTGTATATTCCATATTTCAATTTATCTTTTATTAATATTGTAAACATAATCCACTCAATTTACAGCAGGAAAATTGCCTTAAATGTGGAATCTGATGCAGGGATTTGTTCTTTCTCTATTTGTATGACACCTCTGTATGACCTGCTAGGGACAATAGTCATTGTTACCATTTTAAAAATTAAAACTTTAATATTAGTTAGGATAGATCTTGCACTTAGATTCTAGGTTTCATTATGGAAAAAGCACTTACAGCATTTTGTTGAAGTATTGCTTTAATTCTTTATTTGATCCCAAATATCCACTTGACATAAAAAAAAAAAACAGTTAAATTGCTCCCTTGGGGAAGATGTCCCCTTTCATTTTTAAAGAAATATCTGGCAATAATTTTAGAAGTAGTTTAATTGTTACATTTGAAGAGTTAGTTTTCAAACAGTTTCTGTAAAGCCAGTGGGTAGTGAGAAAGAGTATCATATTAAGGCTAATTGCTGGGTCTTTCAGCTTTGTGTGCTTGGAGCTGTTACAAAGAGCTCCGATCAGAACATGCTCTTCTTTTATTGCTAGTAAATGAGTGGAGACTTGTCCTTTCTGGAAGCCTAGGGTTGTTTGTTCTTGGCTTTTTATCCATGTTTATTTGACCACAAATACTGCCTCACGGTCTTTTGCAACCAGCCGAAGTCCAAGACCCTGACTGCTGTTTCACGGTAGTTGACCATTAGAGTTTATGCTTTTAAAAGCAGCTAGCGGAATTTTAAAAACCAGCTTATATAATGTTCTTTGTATGTTTTAAATGATTGTTTTGCTAATATTATACTTTCTCTTTTAATTTCAGTTTTACAAATAGCACACCTAAACAGGAGAATTATGCAGGGAGTTAATGCAGAAAGTTAGGGAGGTTGAACATTTATTTCCCAACAGGTTCTATCAAACAGATCCCCATATTCCTTCTGTAGCTGACATCACTAACACAACACTAAGCCTGCAAGAAAAAGCTGACGTTGTGAACAGAAAAACCACGGAGCTGTGCAGCTCAGAAGAACCATCAACCCAAACTTCCCCCTTGATAGCACTAAGTCCACCCTGGGTTACAATTCAGCTGAATTGCCTGAGCAATATTGTCTCCTTCTGTCTGGAACAATTCATTCTGTTTATGAGAAAGGGAGAAAATTAGCCAAAATCCGCGGTCTTCACTTTATGTGATTAATGGATACCAGCCAATATGTGCAAGCATAATAGAAGAAAGGCAGCTTAGAGGAGCCTCCCAGAGAGAGACTCCTGAGCATCTTCCTCAAGTTTAACTCAGCAGTTAATCAAACAGTTCTTAACTTCACATTAAGGTTTTTTTTCAAAGGAAGCAGAGTGGAGAATCCATAAACATGACATTGGAATTTCTTTTACCTGCTACAGAACAAGTATCAAACATTTGTTTTCCTTCTAGGTACAACATTAGATTTACTCTCTTAAGTGTGCTAGGTCTTCTGAACATCCTTCCCTTAATGAGAGCTTTAGGAAAAGGTATTTTCCCCAAAGAGATTATACTCCTGTTGGTGATGGTGGTGGTAGTTTTGTTTTATTTCTAAATAGAGGTTGTTATATCTCCGTTTGATCACTGCTATCTAGAAAAATAGAAACACTATGAGTCAACAGGGATTATTAAGTACCTGACAGTGACCAAAAGTAAAATCTGCATTTCTTTTGCTTAGTCTATCACAGGATTTCCCTCCGAGTATCGCGTATATCCAAGTGGGTGGTCGGAGGCTGCAATAAGCAGATTTGAATCATCATAGAGACTCAAAGGGGCATGACAATGATTTCAAATTAAATTTACCCAATCTGACATTTTTATTACCTATTGTATCCTAAGAATCAAGTAAACTAAGAGCAGCACGATGTATTTCTAATTGCAAACCTTGCTTCATTCATGAACTCTTTCCAGTGACACTAATATTAATGGTTAATGCTGCTGAATTTCTCCACAATATTATTTCTTTCTAAATGTTTGTGTGCTCAGACCTTTGGGTGCTCAATGTCCCCAGTTGTACAAGGAAGCAATCTTCTATAGTTGATTGGTTCCTTTCTCCTCAGATAGCTCAATATAAGAAGCCCATCAGCATTCTCGCCACAAGGAATTAGTCATTTGTGCTGACTCTTCAATATGACACTTGGGGCCTATTCAATTCTAGTCTTGCTATTGAAACTTCCGCTATGAAACTTAAGTTCTGAAAATCTAACGGATTCATTTTCCATCACACCATGGGCTTTATGGGATATGTCTTTCAAGACAAATGACCTTTTCCTCATGAAACATGTTGGGAAGTGGATCTAAATGCAAAGATCCTGCACTTATGATTCTCCTAAATTCTATTCTTTATAGCTTTTTAATAACTTTTATAACTTTTAAAAAAATGTTCAATATCCTTGTTGTTGAGACATACAACTCTCTGCGAGAAATGGGGATTTGCCAAATTTGCTAATTATTATTATGTAAGCAGGTGTATTATGACTTGCCTTGGAAAATTACAGGTAATTCATTTTTTTGTCTACACTAATGGCAAAATTATATTTTAGCACTTATTTCTTTTGTCAAGATCATGCACATTTGTTAGGTGTCTTGTCTTAATTTAACAGTCTTTCTCATTTTTTGTAGTGTCTATATCCATTATATTATCTCAAGGAATCTGAATTGTAGCATTATGTAAAATCTCTCTCTAAAATATATTATCTTGGATGGTAAGATTATTTTGTAAGGGATTACTCTGATTATTTTATAAGATGAACTAAAAATAGTTAAATGGTAGTTCATGAGACAATCATTAGCATCACCTTGAAATGGATATCTGATACCTAATAGGAATATTACATTTCTCTTTCTGATTCTGTGTTTGACTGAAATATTCGTAACCATGCCAGGATGCATAGAAGAATGAGGTTGAATGAAGAATTCTTTACCTTTATAGGCAATTTCTTGTTGATAGAGGTTTGCCCCCTGCTACATATGGGCATAACTCAGCTCTGTTTGAACTTTGCTTGGCATTAAGATCTAGAACTAAGTAGAAAACTCATTAATTTCATATCATAAAAGTAATTAAAAGGTTATTTTCATAATTTATATGTATTAAGTATGATTGGAATTTGTTAATTCAGTTATTTTATCATACAGTTGCAAAAAACATGACACAAGATTGTAGCTATGTGATCAGAAATTGCTGTAATAGCTGAATACTCTGACAGATGGATTTCACAAGTCCCTTCTAATTTTTTCACTACTCTGTATGTGTTTTAAGCACAAAAAATTAAAGTAATAAACAGTTTTCTATATTAAGTATAGAAACTTAAGTAAACTAAGAGCAGCACTATATATTATTAAAATAAATGTGATAATTAAATCAACAGCATTACTCATGGCTATGTAGAAAAAGAAAGAAAGATTCTTCATATGAGAGAAACCGTGCAATATTTTTTATTTTGTACCTGGCTTATTTAATGTAGCATAATGTCCTCAACTGTATCCAAGTTGTAGCAAATGGCAAGATCTCCTCCTTTTTTAAGGTTATTTTCTAATACGCTCATTTATACTTGATGAAAAAGAGCATGGATGTCCTTCAGTATTGAAATAGAAGTTAATAGTAATTAATCATATGTGAAAAATATAGGTGATAATGCAGAAATCCTTTGCATCAGGGCTAATTTCATAGTCACATATATGGCAAGGCTGTTCAATATTTCCATGATATTGTCTTTTAGAATAAAATAAACTGACCAAATGTTAAGGCTAACCCATAAGAATCCATGTAATAATCAATTTATTCAATACCTTTGTATATTTTTCAAGTATTCCCCCACTCTAATGGGGTATGTGTACTCTATTATTATAAGATGGTGAGAAATATATTTTAAAAGTAAAAGATTGGATAGGATGGACATAACTATCTTGAGAATAAAATCATTTCTCCATTTGTTACATTATTTGCATAAGGTTATGCAGCAAATTAAATAATAAATGCCTTTTTCATACAAGAAAAGTATTTTTATAGTTATTATATTCACATATTTCCAAAGTAAAAATGCATTATGAAGTAAACATAAAATAGTCTTTCTTTCTCTGTACTCTATATCCAGCTAGAACTAATCTTCTATACCATAAGTGTTTTACTATTTGCTTTTACTAATTATTATTTATTACTGCTTGTTATACTATAACTATTACTAATATCATTTTGTATTACATTTCTATGTAAGTGCATATATCGATTCTTTTACTTTTTTACACACTATTGTACATCTCCTTTTTTCCCAACTTGGAGACAAATAGAAAACTTTATATTTTTTATAGGTCACTGAATAGCCATCTGTATCAAAACATCATGTATCTTATTAATAAATTTCTTATAAATAATTTTGTATGATTTCCTCTCTTTTTATAAGACAAATAGCTCTGCAGTTAATAACCACATATATGTAAACATACATGACATTTTACATGAGCAATATAGCTGTGAAATACATTTCTGGTAATTTAACATCTAGATAACATAAGGGTGCTTGTGCCATTTTACACGCGATCAGTAATCCGAGGGGCTACCCTTTCCACACAGCCCTGACAACTGAGTTTGCTGAAAAATTTTGAACTTTTAGCAAATTTTAAGTGGAAAAGAGGGCTTTTTGGTATAGCTTTGGTTCGAATTTCACTTTGTATAAGTCATGTATTCATTTATACTGTAAATATTTTTCACCTAGTTTATTTGTGTTTTGACCTTGTTTCTAATATTTTTCCTTATTTGGAAGTTTTTATTTTTCTTGTAGTTGAATTTCTCATTTTTTTATGGCTTTTTGTAATTAAATTATTGTTAAAATAGCTTCCAACACTTTAGAGTTATAAAGGAATTATCTCTTATTTATCTCCAAAGCAGTTACCATGTTCTAATATAGTTAACTTTTTTATTACATTTTTTTTGTGTCCCCTCATTAAATCTAAATGTCATGAGCTCAAAACTTTTTTTTTTCCCCCACTACTGCATCCTGCATCTAGAATAGGACCTGGCATGAAGTTCCATAAATATTTGTTGAATAAATGAATGTAGGTTTTCTATATCAAAACATTTTAAAGAGTAACTCTGTTAACGGCATAGATATTGAATTAGAGTTGGAAGACCAGTGGATATTATTGTAACAGTCTTTCGTTTTCAGGTCTTCCAAATGAAAATAACTAAGAAGGACTTCTAATTAGAGAGCAATGACTGGCAGCTAACTAGTGAGATACACACACACACACACACACACACACATCAATGTACACATGGAGATATATATAGTCTCCTATTCTGTATATACCTATGATAGTAAGTCATACCATGAACCACATATTTCATAGAAGGTAAGAAAAATTCATTTTTCTTTTTTGAAAGATAATCAAGGACTGATTTCTACAATTTATATCTGTAACATATTTTTCTGTGCTTTCTAGAGAGTAGCTACTTGAATTACTAATGGAAGCCATACAAAGACACTAATTTTACTTCAGTGCCTCTGCTTATGAAATATAATCTCATTTTAGTTGTAAATCCTATGACGCTTTAATGACACCTCAGGGACTATTGAATTAAGAGAGAGAGAAAAAAACTGCCCTTATGAAACATTTGAAAAGAGAATAGAGTTATACTTAAAACAAAGACTTTTAAAAGATATCCTGGAAGGCGGCACTTGTATTCCCTGAAAAAACAGGATTTAAAATATTTAGAAAGAAATAAACTAGGAATGAATGTAGGTAAGAGATTGAAAGTGAAGCTAAAAGACCTGAATGTGTTGGGTTTGGTATGGATAGGAAGTAAAATCTGTATTTTTATGATCTTTATTGGTGAGACCATGATCAAAGGACATATTTGTGAAGGGGCCAGTTAATGATAATTTTTATTTTATTTTTTTTGCAATCTTCAACAGAAAAAAATAAAAGCATGTTTCTTCTATTTCAGAAATGTCATTGAAGGGTAGTCCACTGTGTGGCGAGTCTCTTCACCTTTATTCTAGGCAATTCAGATTCTTTAAAACAGAAACCTAAAGAATATATTACAAGCTCTTATGTGTGAAGAGCACATGTAACCACATAGAGAAAGGGAGTTACCAAAGAGATGACAGTTTGTATCAAAATTAAGAAACAAGCTGTTATGTGTTAAATTGTGTCTCCTCCAGAATTCCAATGTTGGAAGTCCTAACCACGAGAAGGTCAGAGCCTGACCTAATTTGGAAATAGGGACATTGTAAATTTAATAAGGTGAGAACATACTGGAATAGGTTGAGCACCTCATTCAAAAGATTGTTGTCCTTATAAAAAGAGAAAATTTGGACCAGAGACAAATATGCGTAGAAGGAAGACGATGTAAAGAGACACAGGGAAAAGATGACCAACAATTGATAATGTAAGCAAAGGAGACAGGCTTGGAGCAGATTCTTCTCTCACAGCCTTTAGGAGGAACAAATCCTGCTGACATTTTGATTTCAGACTTTTAGCCTCCAAAATTATGAGACATAAATTTTTGTCATTTAAACCATTCAGTCTGTAGTACTTTGTTTTAGCCTTTTACTTTACACAATGAAATTGTTATGCTAAGTTTTCAAAAAAATGAGTTTTCACCGAAGAACAAATATTATTTTATCTAGCATAAACCTCCAAAAATTATACTCCTATTTGACACAGCTCTATTTTTCTCTTGGCCATTTTCTTAATCTTATGCTTACTGGCAGATTTTTATCCTCTGAGAAATATTTAAATAAATGTCCTTTATAAAGCCACTTACAATGAGATGTGTGTCTTTTCATCAGGTTCTAGCCTGGTCTACTCAAAGTATTCCTAATGAATATGGCAATTAATGTGCAGATACAGGTGTGCAGCATATAGGACGTAGAACTTCTCTGGCTTTGATATCTACAATTCTTTGACACTAATGCTGTTTGAACTTTAAATAAAATAATTTCTAGCCAGTTTCTGCAAGCTACAGATTTGGGGAGCTCAATTCATTTTGCTATTCCAGAGAAATTTCTGATTTGAATACAACTAACCTAACTGATCAAGATCAAAGGAGAAGCTTAATCAATTTGTTCTATTTCTTTTTCTTTTAAACTTCCTTTCTATTGAAACATAACTTATTTATTTCCAAATCTGCGCAAAATAAATAGCAAAGTTCACTAACAATACAAGTAAGAGGCTACGACATGGTAGGAATGTGCCCAGCTGTCAACTGAGATCATTCTTTGTTTTTTTCCTATTTATTATACTGTATATTCTAAGCATTATCATACTTGGGTTTATGACAAACTAGCTCAGTACTTTATAACAACTGAATTTTCAAATAAATGACTAAATCACTATTCTGTGTTAAGTGTGTGTGTCTCTCTCTCTCTCTCTCTCTATATATATATATATATATATGTACACACACACACACACACACACACGCGCATATAAAAGCTGTCTCCCTCCCCCCTCCTTTGCCCTTGGTTCTGCCATATGGACAAGAAGCTATGTGATTTGAAAAACAAGGCTTTAATCAACATAGTTCTTGGCAGTCGTTTTAGCATAAAATTTACTGGTGACAAATCTTATGGAAACTACTATTTTTCAACCAATTGAATTTTTGTTGGAACTTTGTACTTCACCATACATGTTGCTCGTTTATACCTATCTGTTCACTTGCACAATGAGTATGGATATAGACTTCTTAATTATGAACTTTTTTCATTATTCTTATTTTAAAATGTTAATGTATTACTTATTGATCAAGAAAACATATACTGGGGACCAGGTTCTACCAGAATTAATATTGTCTATATATGAAAATTATACTACCACTGTAATAACTACTGTTCAAGTGTTTTACATGTGTCAAATTATTTAAGCCTAAATACAGTTGTCTGAGGAAATATCATTAGTATTCACTTTTTACAGATATAGAAACTTAAGCACAACCAGGAGAGTGGAAAAGATAAATAATTAAAATTTGATACAGTACTGGTACTATGGTAAATAAATTATACTCTTTTATCATACTGGGGATAGAAATCAATTTGGCCTAAGAAGGTAGAAAATGAATTCATAGTTGACAATGTTTAAGCTAGGTTTTGACAGAAAAGTAGAAATTTTCTTATACAAGGGGAGAAAAATTTGCTAGGGAGAAAAATATAAGAGACCAAGAATAGCTCATATATTCATATTAAAGCTTTTTCAGTGGAAAAGGGAACAAAAACCCACTAAAGGTAACTCAAGAAAAAGGAGAAGGCTTATTTTTAAAATGCACAAAAATCTCAGTGAAGATGGAATCCATAAGTTTTCAGGAATCAAGGCAGTTAGTCTGTCTGACTCTGTCTCTGTCTCTCTCTGAGTCCTCAAGGATGGCTAAAATTCTTGTTCCAAGCCTTCATACCTTTGTGTTTCTCTCTTCTGGATAACTTCCTCTTCTATTTTATCGGTAAACACATAGCTGATGGTTTTCTGAAACTACATGCATTATTATGTATTCTTAGCTGTGTTCTCCATGGATTACAATACGTATTCCTCAATGTACAAATTTCAAGTTCTCAGTAGAGAAATCTGGTTGGCCTAGCTCATGTTTTTCATGCCAGAACACATAAATTATCCCTGGTCCATTCAGCTATAACCAGGTGAATGAGACATCACCATTCTATTGTTGAGTTCTGTAAACAGACATTCATAAACTAATTAGTCTACTGGATAATCATATGAGATAGTGATTGGTCTCATGTGGCAAGCATTTGCTATTTGGCAGTAGATAGAGCAAAATTATAAAGGGCCTTCTGTGTGGTGCACTGACATTGATCATTGATCTAGTATTTTAAAGTATTTGGAGTTTCATAATCATACTAGTCCTTCATCACTCTATACATGTGATAAATAGATAGAAGTGAAAAATGTCATGAATCGGGGAGATGGCAAGAGGACAGTTGTGGTTTTCCAGGCGAGAGCTGAGGAATAACTGAACTCCAAATGGGAAGCACCAATCCCTAACATAGATTACAAATTCAAAATGTTCATGGAATGTCTTTCTGAAATAGGATAAAAGACAGAATGTTCTTTCACTGTGTGGGAAAAAATGACCAAAAGGGATGACAAGAAAAAGAGGACAAAGAGAAGGATATAAACCAGAATCTAGAAAGCAATGAATGTAAAAATCAGAAAGAAAATTAAAAATAATAAAAATGCAATTGTAGAATTTTTATATGAGCGGTTTAGTTTTTCAAATAGGGAAGAGATAGAAGGGAATACTGTCCGTTTAAAAAATAATGGCATATTTTATCCTATAGAACAAGAAAAACATTTGCAAGCACGAGCAGATGTAAGGAATCTATTAATAGAAGGAAGACATGGGAAGATATACATAGGGTGAAACTGTATAAACTCAGAAACAGCCTACTATTGGTAAAAGGTCCTTAGCTGTCAAAACCATCCCTTACAGAGGCATTAAAGAATAAAATGTAATAAACTATAAAAATAATAAAAGACAACCACCTATTAAGCACCACCATATGTCAAGTATTATATTAAGTACTTTATACAGATTATTACATTCAATCTTCACAACATCCTTATTAGGGATATATTATTATAAATATTTTATAGACAAGAACATTAAGTCTCAAAGAAATTAGCACTCAAGTTATTAACAATTTCTGTAAGAAGGGCAGAAAGGTCTTAAAGGGGTATTTTTTATATCGCTTTATAATTCTTCCCTGGAGTACTGTTGAGAGCTGACAAGCACTATGAGACGATATGAACATGTAACACTTAAGAAGGACTGTTAGGCATAGGAAGATATAAGTTCCACAATTTAGGACAAAGGAGTAACATTTAAGATGGCATGATTTTAAATTTCTGAAAACAGGTTTTTTTTGTTTTTTAGAAAATGAAGATTTCTAAAAATTGTAAATATTTGTTAAAAATTATCCAAGTAAAATAAAATATAGATCAACCGAAGAAGTCAAGTATATGAGGATATTAAATGAGCACAGATTTGAAAGGATTGCATGAATGCTGAAACAAATGGCTTAGGAAAAATACAGATGTAGAAGTAACATTTATGGTGTCAGGAATACTAAATGACAAATTGTATTAAAAGCCTCTGAAAATGATTTTTAGAAAGGATGATATTTGTATTTAACATGTTATAAGCAAGAACACAGAGGCAGAGAACTCTTATCATTTAAAGGTCTAGTAGCAACGAAATAAGAAATGAAATACCACTGTTAAACAGAAGTGTAATCTCCAGTCTAAAAGTGTTTGGGGGCAAAATAGGTTAAGGAATAACACCAAAGACAGAGAAAGAGAACACACACAGCTGTTTTCAGTAAGTTTAGATCTTTTTTCCATTATTGAAAGAACTTTAGGATATGCTTGTACAAAAGCTTTCATTATCAAAAATTATGAAGAAAGGCAATAATTAATATCATTAGATGGTTGACTGACATTTACAAAATAAAATGACGCATGCTAAAAGTCACCATGAACTACCAAGAGGCAAATTTTCTGGCTCTAGTTCTAAAAGGAAATGGCTTTCAATGTTTCCGCATTTGGTATGATGTTGGCTGTGTGTTTTTCATATATGGCTTTTATCATTTTTAGGTAAGCCCTGTCTATGCCTATTTTGTTAAACATTCTTATCATAAAAGGGTCCTGAATTTTGTCAAATGATTTTTCTGTGTCTATTGAGAGGATCATATGGTCTTTGTTTTTACTTCTATTTATGTGGTAGAATTTTCTATTAATATTTCTGTTGCCTCCCTTTTCTTTTCATTCTGTTGTTCCATCATCATTATTTGCTGATTTTTTTTATTAAAAAATTGTTTTTTAGTAAAAAACAATATTTTTTATTGTTCTAAAGTGAGGAACAATCATGGGGAATTATTTTCAGTTCCCTGACAGAATGGATTCAGTGATCCTTTTTTCCCCTTCCCTGCCCACTCCCTTTCTCCCTCTCTTCCTGGAACCCTTCTTTCTTCCCTTGCTGTTCCTTTTTACTTTGCTCTTTCTCAACTACTCACCTCTGGTTTCTGCTTTCTTTAATACAGCATGGATGGCTTCCCTTTCACATGTCTTCTGGACCATTTCTGTGTTCCATTGCTTTTCCTCACACCAATATTTTATTTATTTGTTTATTTATTTTAATAAAGATAGGGTCTCACTCTGTTGCCTAGGCTGGAACTCCTAGGCTCAAGTGAGCCTCCCACCCCAGCCTCCCAAGTAACCAGGACTACAGATGTGAGCCATTGCACCTGGCTAATGTTTTTATTTTTGTAGAGATGGAGTCTCTGCAGGCTGTTCTTCAACTCCTAGCCACAAATGATAACCTACCCATCCCCTCAGCCTTCCAAAGTGTTGGGATTACAGGTGCAAGCCACCAGGCTCAGCCTTACACTGAGCATTTAGTGTTCTGTGCACCATTTTATAGCCTGAGGAGGGGCATCGATGGGAATAGAGGGACAGCTGAGCTGTGCGTTCTGGCTGGGGCATTTGCTGTCTGCTCTCCCTTCCTAGACTGTGGGAAATGACCTGAAGTACTTGGGTTCACTCTATTTAATGGGGGATGGTGGTAGGTGACCCCATTCCTATAGGAATGTTCTTTTGCTTTAGATCATTTCTCCATTGTGGAGCCTAAGGGTCTTTACCACCATCTGTCTCTGCCCTCATTTTTCACTCCCTTGTTTTTTCCAGGTCCTTCCTATAGTTATTTCTCTTCATGTCTCCCCAGCAGGCAGAAATGAGAAAAAGATACAATAAGCAATCCTTTGCCCTACTCCATATTTGCAGCTATTCATAAAAAGTCTCAAGCCATTTTCAACTCATCAGTCTGATTTTGGATGGCTGAAAGGCAGGGGTACTGAGGTATTGCATAGTGCCAGAATCTTCTTTTTCTAAGCTTGTCCTCTACTTTTTAAATTCAATGGCACTTGGTTATTATCTTTTCTTTGTTCAGTTACTTTTTTCTTCTCTCTGATTTCTGGTACAGTTTTTTTAGGTATTGAAAAGGGGAGAGTCTGTGGTCTGGTTTCATTCTTCCATCTTTGCCTGGTGCTATCTACTCATGGTATTTTGGTTAACATGCTAACACTTAGCAGAATTAGTTCCTGCGAGGAAGCTATGACACAGAGTTTGTGTCTTATCCAAATTGTGCTTGCTAGCAACTGAAGGAGTGAATGAATGATTCAAAAAACAAAAGTCTTCTATTTTAACTCTTTGTATTCATAATGCTTGAGCCCAAACCAAATATTCAGGTAGGTCTAGAATAACATTAACCTAGATAATCTTTGAGATAAAATAATCAACATAGGCTAGATAGCCATAAAGCCAGAGAATCTCAGCTCATTTAGCACTGTTCTACTAAGATTCTAAAATATACCTTAACTGGTCAAGGTGACCTTCACTTACTTTTCTAATAAACAGTGCCATCTTCTGCAAAGAACGGTTATGCAAGAAAAAAGAAAATTTGCTTTACTTGTCAGAAACCAAATGCCAATACAAGCAATAGGAAATAGTTAACAAAGAATGGAACATCCTCTCAAAGTATATATGGAACTATTAAGATTATATTTGCTGCATAATAATATGATGTCAACTTTGTAAAGTTATGTTTATACATTTATTTATTTATTTATTTACAGTATGGAAAAATACAGCAAAATATTTTAATATCTTTAGATTATGGGATTATGAAGGATTGCTTTCTAACTTTTCTACATTTTTCAAACTTTCTGGATTATTTTACTTATACAGTCAGTAAACAGAATCCATAAAAAATTATGTAGATAAAAATTAATTTGGTCCAGTGCAGCAGCATTTTCAAATGTAAAGTGAGACAGAAAGATATAATTTAAAAAGAACAACCCTCTCATATCTCAAGGTTGAATCTTATTTACTTTTCTTCTGACACAAAAATTCAGATATTTATTTCTTACTAACATGGACATTATAATCCACCAAATATGAATAAGAAAAACATTTTGTGTGACAAAGTTAATTTTGTGAAATCGTCTGATGATGACTTTGGTGAGAACTAACAGATCTGCCAATATAACCTCCTCTCCATTTGTCATTCAGCTAGCTATTTGTTCTTTCAGAGAACTGTTTCTGCCCCAAGGGCCAATTTCATTTAAAAAAAACAAAAGAGAGAGCGAGAAAGAAGAAAATATGCAGATGAATTTGATGATTTTTCTGCTGTTTTCTACCTCTTAAAAATCAAGCCAGGCAATGGCAATCTTCTACCTTTTAGGGGTAGATGCAGATTGCCCCACAAAAATGAAAATCTTCGTCTCTGGTCTTGAGGAAAGCTCCTGCTTGTCCAAAGAAAGGCACGAAATCAGGAGTTGACAGAGATTCTCATTCAGGAAAGAATTGTCACCATTTTTGCTGTGCTCCGGCCAGAACAACATATGGCAGCCCAGCTGACAAATATAATCTTTTCCTCTTTTTTCCCATTTCACATGCACATTTCATTTGTGGAATATTAAAACTTCCCACAAAGTGCCTGTTAACCCCTTGGCACCATAGCATCCCTCGTCTGGGATGTGCTATTTACCAGAATCCTCACATCCAGTTGTGAAAGGGTTAAGGCCCACGGGGGAGAGAACCAATGGTCAGAGGCCATCTGACTCCTCTCTGCCTCCATTAGGAAGGGCCAACTCACAGCATTTTCAGGCAGAGTTGTCTTTATGTTATAGCTTCCTGGCTTCAGCATAAACTGCCTTGTTAGTCTGCATCCCAGGGTCTTTCATTTTCCCAATCAGAGGTGTTTTCAGAAGCATACATTCTGCTGTCCATGGAGACCCCAAGTCCAGCCTGCTCTCCACTCCAAAAGCACACTGCTGGCCCGTCCTGAAGGAAGAAAACCTGCACATGTGTTATAAATACCAAAAGAAACTTTGTTGAGTTCTTAACCTCCCTTTCTAGAAAGAAACACTGGGTTCAGGTTCAGAAATCTTTGTTGACAGAGGCAGGGTAGAAGGCCTACTCAGATTCTGCTATGTCACATTGCAAAACCCCATTGTAAACCCAGGCTGCCAAACAGACTTCTAATGAGTTGTTCTCTGCCCTCTTTTCATTCACTCCTTTACATTGGTTTTTCATTTAGGAAAATTTTGAAGCATAAAAGAAGGCACTCAATATATATTTACTGAATAAATTTCAAATACACAAAAAATGCAGAAAATATTTATAATATATGACACATACCCCTGGGTTCACCACTGAGATCAAACAGCTGTTACCATCTTGCCATATTTTTATCAAATGACTATCTCTCTTTTAAAAAATAGGGTATAAAAAGTTTCAGGACCATCTGACCAAATGCCACATTCCTCCTCTACCAGGTTCAGCACTATTCTGAAGTTGGTGTATATCACTGCCTTGCAAGTGTCCATAATACACACACATGTACTCATAAAAAATACACACATGAGTGGTTTGTCTCTTTACAATTTTTCATAAATAGTATCATGCTATATGTAACACTTACATATTTTTTGCACTTAAGATTGTGTTTCTTTTTGCTATTTATTCATGTTGATACCTACAGATCTAGGTCACAAATTTTAATTGCTGTATACTTTCTCACCACTTCAATAAACAAAATTTTATACATTCCCCTAATAAGAGACAGTTGAATTATTCCATATTTTTGCTATTGCAAACAATCCTGCTTTGAACATCCTCAATCATGCGTACTTCTGTACCTATGCCAGATATTCTCTAGATTGGACACCAGAAACTGAAACTGCTGAGTTCTAAACTCTGACTATCTTCAGTTTTACTAGATTGACACAAATTTGCTATACCAAATTCTTGTTTTCACTGTCAATTATAAAGTTTCTGTTTCCCAGAAACAGAAACGTTTGATTTGGTGCAAACATTAATTTTTGCCAAACTGGTATGGAGGTGGTAGTTTATTGTTGGCTTAGTTTTCAGCTCCCTAATTATTCGTAGGATAGAGCAGCTCTTTTTATGCTTATTAGACATTTGTTTTATCTTCTTTATAAATTGTCTTTGCCCATTTTTCTTTTGGATCGCTTGCTTTTTTCTTCTTTATTTGTAGTTCTTTATAAATGCAAGTATTATAATCATCTTCTTCAAATCAGTCAATAACTTATCTTTTTACTTAGTTTTGGGTATCATTTTTCTATATGTAGTTTTTATCATCAATATTATTTAATATAGATAAATTTATCCATATTTTATGGTTTGTACTTTTTGTGTCTCATTTAGGAAGATTTTCCCCATACCTCAAAGCTAAAAAAACATACACTCCTATATTTTCTTATGCAGTCAGTTCTGCTGTAGTACTTGTTTGGACAATGTAAATTTGTTCTAAGGCTATTGATATAATAAGAAAAAATAAGAGCATAATGCAAACTGCCAATTTGCTTCTGTGCTGTTTTGTCAGGGAGAAACACTAGGTGAATGCAGACAATTGCATACAACTTAACCAAGCCCTGTAGGAATACACAAAACACACACAAGCATGTCTCCATTACCTATCAGTTACCTCAGTTCCCAGGTGTGTCATGAGCCACACCCATCCACACCTGGTGTTACAACCTTCTATCAGATTGAGATAACCCTGCTACAGAGTAACTCACCAGCCGAAATCCTCTGTCCCTTGACCCATGTCTGGTCTTGTGTTTTCAGTTATTTTTCCCTATCTTTCTTTTTCAGGTGTCACTGGTGAAGTTTTGAGTGTTGAGAAGTTTTGAGAGTTTGAGTGCTATCACCTGAACCCATGTCTCTCCTGAGCCCTGTGCTTTCTACTGTGAGATTTTGCATGGTGGAGTGATTTTTAGGAACACATATGTTGCGGTATAGCAAGCACACCATATGAAGCTTGTAGTCTTGCACTTACGTTTAGATCTTTAATTCATCTGCAATTTACTTTTATGAATATTTTATGATTGAGGTAATTTCCTTTCCAGGAACAAAAAAAGCTACTTAACCTTCATTTGAATTATTACATGTTACTTTAACTTTTCTTATCTTATTTCACTAGCTAGGAGCTCTAGTAGAAAGAAATGATACCATTCACAGATAAATGGTATCATTTACTTGCTTGTGAATTTGAATGCTTCTAAAGTTTCATAATTTAAAATGTTGTTTGCTGTAGCTTTTTGGTAGATATATTTTCTGAGGATAAGAAACTCTCTTTTGTTCATAGTTTTCTAAACAAGATTATCATGAATCATTGTTGAATTTTATCAGATACTTTTTCTATATATACTGAGATGATCATACGGTTCTCTTCTTTAATCTGTTAATATGGTGATTTATAATAATAGCTTTATTTAATGTTAAATTATCCTTGTTTTCTTGGTATAAATCCAAATTGACTATGAAATAAATATATGTGATATATGTGTGTGTGATATTATATAGTATATTTTTCTATAGTTTTATTTCAGTATACTTTACATAAAATAAAATTCACTCATTTGAACTGTATAGCTTGATGAGTTTGGGAAGCTGTATATAGTCACATGACCACTACCATAATCACAAAATTCCATAGCTCCCAAATTTTTGTCTTGCAGCAGTTTTACTGCAAGATGTCTAGCTGTGGTTTTCTTGGAGTTTATCATTCATAGAATTCATTGAGCTTCGGGGAACTGTAAATTAAGCTGAGAGCCTCACCCAATTTGGGAATTTTCAGCCTTTATTTCATCAAATAATTTTTATTTCTTCTCTTTCAGACTCCAATAACTTTTATGTTGGAATTATTAAAATTGCCTCACAAATTTGTAATGCTGTTCATTTTTCTTTAATTTTTTTCTTTTTGTTTTTTTTTTTTGGTTACTCAGTTTCTATTAAACTATCTTAAGATTCACTTACTCTTTTCTGTGATATCTCAAATACATTTTTTAGTTTATCTAGTGAAGTTTTCATTTCAGTTATTATAGTTTTTCGGTTTTCATTTTGTTGTGATTCTCTATTGGTTCTCTCATTTTTATCACATTTTGCTTTAATTCTTTGAACATATGTTAATCTACTTCTTTAAATATATTTTTATATATATGCTTTGGCTTTTTACTTGCTAAATCCAATATCTGGCCACTCAGAGTAAGTTTCTATTGATTGTATTTGTTCCCTTGAGTAAAGGTCACAATTTCCTGTTTCTTTGGATGAAATTAGTAAATTTGGTCAGAACTCAAAATTTCAAATAATACATTGGAGAAATTATGGCTTCTGATTTGTTCTTCTGACAATTGGCAATTCACTTCCTGGATTCAAACTGAAGAATCTGTCCCTCCCATGGTATGCAGATACAGAGGTCTCTGTGCAGATTTTTTACTTCCAGCTTTTTATTTTTAACCAGGTCCCTTTGTAATCTCCCCTACTTCTGAGTAACAGCCTGAGCGTTGTGTTGGTTGGGGAATTTGATTTGTCAAAGTCTTAGCAAACTCCTACCCTCATCAGCAGCGGTCTTGCCTTTCAAAGATAAACCTCCATGTTTGTTCATTTTTTTCTCTGGGAACTTGAGAAATCTCCCACTTACATGCATATGTTAGCAGTCATCTAAGGATTTGGGTAAAGTTTTCTCTTAGGTTTTGGAGCTCGGCTTTGTTAAAATACTTTTATTTTACCCTTAATCTTGATTTAGGTATGTGTTGAATTCTAAGTTGACAGATTTTTTTTCCCAGTATTTTGAAGATGATATTCCACTGGTGTCTGCATTCTGCTGTTACTAATTAGAAATCTAGTGTCAGTTTAACTTTTCTTCCTTTTCAGAACATCTGTCCATTCTGTCTGGCTACGTTTATAATCTTCTCTTTGCCTTTGAGTTCTGCAGATTCAATGTTATATATTTATGTGGATATCCTTTTATTTATCTTTTTTGGAATATGTTGTGTTTCTTAACTTGGTGGGTTCATGTCTGTATATCAGTTCTGGAAAATTCTCAGCCATTGTCTTTTTTTTTAATATTGCCTCTTCCCTTTTAACCTCCTTTCCTGGAACTCCTATTAAATGCATATTGATCTTTCTAATTCTATTCACCACATTTATTTTCATATTTGTTTCTATTTATATCTTGAGACCACATTTTGGGTAGCTAAAATTTTTTTTTTGCTTTCTATTTCAGATATGTCTTTTAGTTTGCCAATTTCTTCTGCAATTTTGTTTAGTTATTCTAATAACTTATCAATGAATTAACTGCTTATTTTTGTTATCTAGTTATTTGAATCATGCCAACCTCCCCCCAAAAGACTATAGGCTCCGTAAGAGTAGAGATAGGATCTGACAATTATGTCTCCATTATACAGCACAGAGCCACTCAATTGTAAATACAAATCAACTGATTGCCAACAGTTGAGTTTTTAATTTAACCAACTAATTTTTACTTTTTCTTATTTCTTTATTTATTTCTAATAGTACTTTTTCTTTTCCTTCTTAAGTTTTTGATTTCTTCTTTTATATCTTAATTATCATGAATATACAGTTTCCATTAGATTGTTCAATTCAACTGTCTAAGACTCTAATCTTCCTGTTTATATGTGAGTGTGTAGGCATGTGTGTTGGCTAACTCTTGTTCATGATGGATTGTTCTCTTTTGTTTTATAATTTTGGATTGTGTACTCATCTACACTGAGGCTTTATCCACAGAAATCTTGTGTGATATGGGTTAAGGAATTATCTCTCCAGAGTTTAATATTCACTACATTCTGGTATGAAATTTCATGTTGATTTCTTGGCTTAAAAGTTCTTAAATAATGCCAATAGTATAATTGTGAACCCCAAACATTCACCAAGTTTAGTCTCGGAACTTTAAATTCTTATGGATAAATTATTATTATTTCAAACAAAGCCAAAGCATAGCAAATCTTTTTTTCACTTTCACCAATGGTGTGGTCTGAGCATTACACAGATACCTTAGCTCCAACTTCCCACTTCATGTGATGTTAAGGTCTCATCTACTGTTTCTGCACCGATGTTAAAAACTGAAACCCCTAGATGACTAAGATGGACAAATCCTTCCAAGATAGTCACGTCACATGCTCACATACTTACTACTTTATTTTAATTCTCATATGAATTTCCAGCACTTGTAAATTTTCATTTTATTTATTGAAAGCTCAGCCATCTATATAAATAACTATTGTTGTAATTTATCCAGCATACAATAAACATTTTTAGCAAGTGAATTTTCTGGTGATTTTTGTCCATTGTCTTATTAGAACCAGAATTCCCATTCACTCATCAACTCATTCCAGTTTGGTTTTTATCCGTATCATGCCACTGAAACTATTTTTGTTGAGGGTCACTAATGACATTCAGACTGCCAACTCCAATTGACAGATATTTTTGCCCCCTTACATGGTTTTTCAGTACTTAACGAACTTAACTACTCCCTAATTTTAAACATTCTCTTTTCTTGGCTCCTGTGACAACAAACTCTTCTGTTTTTGTAATAGTTATTAGCTGTTCTCTTCTGCTTCTGTAACATCCTCTTCCTCTTCCTCTGACTCAGTGCTCTTCTCTTGTCTTTATCTATTTTATTCCCAGGTGATTTCATTCATCCCATGGCTTTAAACAAGGATATTTATGCCAGTGATGCCAAAATATTAACCTCTAGCTCAAACCTCTCCTTTGAACTCCATATTCATATGTCTAAAGTTTTTCTTTAGGAGTATACTTAGATTTCTCACAAGTATCTCAAAACCATTCATAATTGAAATCTTGATCCTCACACCAACCAAATTAATTTCTCTCCTAGTCTTTTTCATTTTAGTAAATGCTCCTTCCCTTCAACTTATCAAAGGGTATAGAGAAGCATCCTTGATTCCTAATTCTCTCTCACCATCTCTTCACAACAAATAATCATCAACTCCTGGCAATTCTTAAGTCTGTACTTCTCTTTTTCTCCAATCCCACCACTCTGGTCCAAACAGCCATCTCTTCTCTCAACTCTTGTAATAGCCTTCTATCTTGTGTTCTGCATCTACTCTTTCCCCTTTTAATTTATTCTCTACTCAACAAGTATAGCACTTATTAAAAATTTAAATTAAATTATGTTACTCCTCTGGTTAAAACTCTTTAATGGCTTCCCACTGCATTTTAGATAACATGCAAATACCTTCCGTGGCAACTTTGCTGTGCAATCTGTCCCCTGCTGTCCTCCTAAGTGTGTTTGGGAATGGTGTTCCCATGCCCAAAATGTTTTTATTTCTCCTCTACTCATGACTAGCTCCTTTTCATCTTTTAGGCATCAAGTAAAATGTCACCTCTTCCACAGTTGAAATGTGATGTCCAAGGAGAGGTCTTCTCTGTCACTGTATCTAAAAGAGAGCTTTCTTCATTATTATCTATTATTGTACCCTGTTCTTTTCCTTTATAGTAATTTCCATACTATTTAGTTATATGTACTTTTCTTTGTTTTCTCATTCATTTTTTGTTTTCCCATTTAACTCTTACTGCCATGAATACAGGGATCATACTATTTTTTTCATCCAATAACTATCACAGTGATTGAGACTTAATTGTCCTCAATATGTGGAATAATGAATTTACTTACTTAAAAAAAAACAAAAGAAAGAAAGAAAAAACAGCATTTGTAGTGGCAGTATTCAAAACCAGAGAACAGAAAAGCTCCCTGAGATCATGAGCTGTCAATGATTGTTTACAATTGTATTTGATGAACGAAGAAAAACAGTATTTTTTCTGAGTGTCCATAATATGCCAGTTTATTTCACATGTATTATTTATTTCACATATATTAATCCTCACACAGTAGTTTGTGGTATATGTTATTATACTTAATTCATAAACATTAGTAACTTGATCAAGAAGCATAATGATGAAAAAGGGAAGATACGGATGTGAAACAAGTTCTCTTTGGTCTCTCAAGTCCAAGTACAAAACTCTTTCCACAAGGCAATGCTCCCTTCTGAAAAGAAAAATGTTTAAATTGGAAGTTATTCTTGCTATTTAGAAATTAAAAACACTGGACACATTTTTCTCATTGTCACCTTCCTGGACACCCACAGTTTCTAATGAAGTTAGCATAACATACTGGCCTGTGCCTAGACATGAGGCGCAGCATCGAAGCATACTTGTGAATAAAATATTTCCTAACAGCTCAATATTTTTTGGCTAACCCTCCCATTCATTATTATCTTGCATATATTTTCTAAGTTCTCAATGTCATTCATTTTATAGATGTCTATTAATAGATTATTGAAATAACAAAAGAATTTACAAGAATGTTGACAAAGGAGCTCAGAGAATTTTGATATGTGTGAAGCAAAAGCCTTGGAGGTAGAGCCTAGAGTGGTAAAACAAGAATGCATATTATGCCTTGCTCAAGCCCAATCATATTCCATGATAGAAAACTAACACGAAGAACAAAAATTGAGTTTAAAACTGTTTATTTTTAGCAACTGGGAAGTTGAATTATTTGAACATATTTGACCTTTATTGTTCATCGCTTTCTTGTATAGGAGTTAAAAAAGAAAAGAAAAACTTCATTCAAAACCAATGGTTATAATAATCACAAATCTGTTCAAACATCTTGATAGCCAAATCACTGTCTCCCTTCAGTAAATTTATCCTCAGCATTCTGGATAAACAAAATCACATTTGTTGGTGCTTTTTGGCCATGAAACAGTTTGGAGCTGTTTGAACTTTATGATGCACTGGACCTGTAGCACATGGGAAAGCTGTGAAGAAGCTAGTCTTGCATTGCCCTCTACATACACCTCTCACCACTCAGGGAAATTGGAGGTTCGCATACTCAGGGTCACCCTACGTCTCTGTCTGACTCCAACAGTCTTGGCTTAGACCTATTGTCCCAACTTAATTATTAAATAGTATCCCTTTTCAGATTCAAAATTATCCCAGTTCAGACAGCAATTTTTATGGAAACCTGCACATACCGTCTTAGACACTAATAATGTTTTAACACAGAGCCTGGTGAGAAAAACTTAACGTTTTCTGGGAAAGAAGCTGTCAGTCAATGTTAGGTCTTCATGGAAGCAGAAAGTCACCTTGGAGTTGACCTTTTTTATCTTATCTGTATAGATGAATGGCCCCTCCTTGTTGAACACATAAAGTGTAAAGCCACCCATATTCCTTGGTCTTTTCATAGCTTGTCAAAGTGTACACCTCACACTCCTTAGTAGACAAACTGACTATCAAGATTACCAAGAGAGCAGATAAATTAATATAAAGGTCTAGGGGTCTTTCAGGGGAAAGAGATTAAAATTCTAGCCTCTTCCTTTTCTCAGGTTCAATTGCATTAAAATGTTTCTAGCTGAGGTTTGTTGGCAGGAAAGGAAACTAAGGGCCTCAAAGAGAAATATCCCATAAAACGGCAAGGAGTCTAGACTGGGAATCTAGAATCAAAGCCAAGGCCTAGAAGTTCGTGAGTGGGAAGGTAGCTGCCAAACAGTAGTGTATTAGTCCATTTTGTGCTGCCATAAAGGAATGCCTAAGTCTGGGAAATTTATAAAGAAAAGAATTTTATTCAGTTCATGGTTCTGCAGGGAGCAAGAGAGGGAGGAGTTGCCACCAGGCTCTTTTAAACAACTAGCTCTTGCATGAACTATTAAAGCGAGAACCCACGCATTACCATGGGAAGGGCACCAAGCCATTCCTGAGGGATCTACCTTATGACCAAAACACCTCCCGCCAGGCCCCACATTCAAGACTGGAAATCAAATTTCAACACGAGATTTGGAGGAGCCAAACATTCAAACCGTATCAAGTAGCACAATGTTTGTACCTCAGGAATGGTGACAGAGTTTGCAAAACACAAACTGAGGATTTTAACTATGAAAACCTGGAAAGGCATTGGCTGAGGATAGACTAAACTAGACAGCATCAGCATTCAGCAGCCTAAAATCAAGAGTCCTCTAGAACTGGGATCTAATGGTAGACAGACAATAACAATTTGCAGTTCTGTCCTTGTCTAGTACAGTCACTCATTACTTAGCAATGGGGATACATTCTGAGAAAGATATTGTTAGGTGATTTTGTCATTGTGCAAACATTATGGAGTTCACTTACACAAACCTAGATGGTTCAGCCTACTGCATACCCAGGCTACATGATATAACCTATTGCTCCTAGGCTACAAACTTGTATGGTATGTTACTATACTGAGTACTATAACAAATGTAAAGTATTTGTTTATCTAAATATACCTAAACAGAGAAAAGGTGCAGCAAAAATACAGTGTTATAATCTTATGGGACCACCATCTTATATGTGGACCATCATCGACCAAAATTTTGTTACGCAGTGCCTGACTGTGTTTGGAAGCACAAGTCACCTCTTGAGACTGATTAAATGCCTAGGGTTATGGGATAATTCAGAGTAAAAAAAAAATCACAAGAGGCAGAAAATGGACTTCCTGCTAATATAAGCAGATGAGGAGAATTTCATGATTAATTAGGAAAATAAAAGGGATATGACTATATTTTTTTCCCAGAAAAAAAGATACAACTCCAGGTTATTATTATTCACATGTAAGACAGGACGTTTTCAAGTGTTTAAAGAATAATGAACTAGTTATGAGGAGTAGAGGAAGCCTCTTACACATGGTATCTGGAACAGAAAGGCCATTGCTCTAACCAGACTCCTGAACAGTCAGCTCTTCCCCACTGACGTCCCATGGACAGTCTGACTTGGAGGGAGCCAGATGGAGAGAGAAAGCAAGTTATAGAGACATTTTCAACTCTGACAAGAAATCTGCTTCATGGAAGACGATAAGCAGGGAAGGGCTAATTAGTAAGTGTAACATCGGCTCCTTAATTAAAATCTCCCTTTAGATTCAATTTATTCCATGGAATGACATTTAATAATATTGAGTTATAGTTATGAATGAATTTGCCCAAATGTTTTCATCTTTGATTAAGATAAGTATGTCCATAGAGAAACAACCTTCCCGAGTTAAGTCATCTACGAATGGTGCTTTAGCAAATCTTTTTATCCTGGAGCTCAGATCTCCTGTGAGTACTGCCTACCAGAGGGTAGCCTGAGCACACACTATTCAAAAAGCTACCAAGTGAGACCAGGTGTCCATACTATTGCCACTCACTTCAACAATAGGAATATACCTATAGACATACATTCACATGTATAAATATATGTATAGCAATAAAAGATATCCCTCCTTTTAGAGTGCTGCAAGAGAATGAGAAACAGTAAGTCTGTATTATACCTCGGCATGTAATAAGTTAAGATTTATGACCACATTGCTACTTCCCTATTACATCCTGTGAAACCATCATGACCCAGCTGCCCTTGCATCTCCTGAAGACACTTGTTGAGTGTGGGCAAAAGATCAAAAGAGGGAAAGAGGTAGGAACAAAGCTTTGGATAAAAAGGATGTTCTTTTTTGGAATCAGTCACTTTCAACAAATAATATTAATGCCCAAATCTTTGTATCTACACCTCTATTCCACTTATCTTCCACTGTTATTCCTGGTGGACCACTTGCCTGAGGAAGCACAGATCTTTAGGGACAACAGGGACAACTTCTATTTCCCATCTGCAGTATAGGATCCAGTAGTATTCCATCAGAAACATCAGAATGTGTCTGATTATCTGACACATTCAAGACTGGTCAGGTTTTGCTCATTTGGGCTAAACAGTGGTATCAAGGATGATTTTCTTTTGAAGAGATTATAGTTAGTTGTGAATGTATCTAGTTAATGAGATATTTAGGATCAGTAACCATGTTCGATCAATTATTGTTTCCCCAAATAAACAATGGAACTGAAACGAGGCTATTACCATGATCTTCTAATGAGTCTTCATTTGCAAGTGATAGAAAACCTAACCTGGCAAGTTTGTGTTCGTAAAACTGGTAAGTCCAATAATAGAATTAACTTCAGATGTGGTTGAATTCAGGAGCTCAAAGACTGTCATCAGAACTTGATCTCTTGACTTAGGTCCCTTTTCCTCTGTGTGTTAAGCATTATTCTCTGGCAAGTTCTATCCTTTTGACCACAAGATGACTTTTGTACCTTTAGTTTCCTGCCCTCCCAGATTCAAGTACAGCAAAAGAGAGGAAGCCTATTTTCTCATGTCCCAGGAAAATCCCTGAGATTATTCTAATTGGATAGAATGAGGACTATTGTTCATCCCTGAATTGTAGCCAGAGATAAGCATATCCACCACTGGAGCCAGGGCAATGTCCCACCCAGAGGTGTCCTGTTATCTGCCAGCAACTTAGCACCATTTCCCTCTTCCATGCTTTCCCCCAAATGGTAGGTCTGGAAGCTTGTGAGCTACACTCGCTGGAGGGTTCCAGGTTAGGGTTTGCCAGTGAGAGAACTAGCCTGAGATTTGGAAGTCATGGGAAATCCTGAAGTGGTTGTTGCTCCTGGGGCAGTAGCATGCAGGTGTGTGGGCTTCAGCAGAGGGTGGATGTAAGATTTTGATGGCAGCTTCCAAGCACCCTCCTGTAAATCATTAAACTTCGGGGCAACAAGTAGCTGAGGTCACTGCCAGACATTCTGTGATTGTGACACTTCTTGATTTCCTGTCCACTAGGGACAGTTTGCCTGATACTCACTCCCCCTAGCCTTCCAACGGTTTCATAAGCTTCCAACTCCTGCCTTAAATCCTTCCTCCTTGAAGTTCCTGAAGAGATTTGGTTTCTGCATGAACCTTACTGATACATCAAAGCATATGAGCTGAGAGAGGAGGGTCGGTGCATCTACACACCAAGATCTCACCAAAGAGAGAGAAGAATGAACGGTGCAGAGGGAGGATAAATGTTCACTCCACCCTAACCTCAGTAGCACCATCCTAATCTGTTCTATGCATCACAGGCATTGATCTTTCAAAACACCCCAATTGCATGGATTCAAAACCTGCAGTGGTTTCCATTTGTTTATCAAACCAGGAAAAAGGCACTCAGCCTTTCCTTCCTGGGCCTCATAATTAGGTCACACTTATCTTTCCAGCCCTATCTTTGATCATCCCTCTGTGTGCCCTGCAAAACATAAAAGAGACTAGATTCTTTCTTGGAACATATCCTAAGCTTTCCTGCCTCCCTGTCTTCCCTGGTGACATGCTTCCTACCTAACCTCTCCAGCTTAAGATGTTCACAAACCTCTTTGCACATATCCTCTTCCCCTGTGTCCCTCAAGCCTCATGCCATCCTATCAAACCCTCCTTCTCCTAGTCCTCATCAGCACTTGCCAAGTGTCAGACATGGTGCTAGCTCTTTACACATAGTATTTCAGTCTTTTGTCACAAAACTCTTGGAGGTAGGAGCTGTCACCAACTCCAACCTATATACACAAAGAACTTGAGGCAGGGACAGGTTACCTCCCCACTGCAACGCCCCACAAAGAGTGGCAAAGCTACCACTCACACCCAGCTCTATAATTTCTAGTCAAAAAAAAAAAAAATCTGATCTTCTATGAAGTGTCTTGTGGAACTTACATTCAATCTAGAATACAAAAAGAAAAAATTAGTCGGTAAGTTTGCACAGATCTTTTTCCCTAGGCGACTTATAAAAGCCCCTCAGGCTGCAGGGTCCTGTCACCTATATTCATGCCCCTTCCTGTGGCTCAGGAATTTCGTTGTTTGTGGTTTTTAGGACGGCCCTGCAACTCCAAGACATTTATTTTCTTCCACCTGGTCTCTTCTCCCCTCATCTCCAGCATTCTGAGATTTGATAATGCTTCCTTCAAATAAAGAATTGCACATAAAATTTATGGAAAAGCAGTGTGTTACTAACATCTGACAGACAGCATATCAGAGCTAAACACTGCCAGGTAAATCCACTGTTTTGACACTTGACCAAAGACTTATATTTAATATAATCATGTCAGGTGTTGGCAGAGGCATCTTTAGATTTAAATATCCAAAATAAGTTTTAAGAACAATGGGTCATTGCTACATTATTAAGGCTGTCATTATCACTGTTATTAGTGTAGGCATGCCTCGGGTATATTGCAGGTTTAGTTCCAGATGACTGGAATAAAGCAATAAAGCAAATATCAGAATAAAATGAGTCACACAGAATTTTCAGTTTCCCAGTGCATATACAAGTTATGTTTCCACTCTACTGTAGTCTGTAAGTGTGCAAAAGCATTGTGTCTAAAAAAATGTACATACCTTAATTAGAAAATATTTTATTGCTAAAAAATGCTAACGATCATATGAGCCTTCAGTGAGTCGTAATCTTTTTGCTGATGGTGGATCTTCCCTTGATGTTGATGGCTGATGACTGATTAGGGTGGTGGTTGCTGAAGGTTGGGGTGGCTGTGATAATTTCTTAAAATAAGACAACTATGAAATTTCTTACATTGATTGACTCTTCCTTTCATGAAATATTTCTCTGGAGCATGTGATGCTGTTTGATAGCATTTTACCCACAATAGAACTTTCAAAATTGGAGTCCATCCTCTCAAATCCTGATACTGCCATTATCAACTAAGTTTATGGAATATTCTAAATCCTTTGTTATTTCAACAGTTTTCACAGTATCTTCACCAGGAGTAGTTCCATCTCAAGAAACCGCTTTCTTTGTTCATCCATAAGAGACAACTCTTCATCCATTCCAGTTTGATCCTGAGATTGCAGCAAGCTATTCACACGGTCGGGCTCCACTTCTAATTCTAGTTTCCATGCTATTTCTACAACATCAGCAGTTACTTCCTCCACTGAAATCTTGAACCCCTCAGCGTCATCCATGAGGGTTGGCATCAACTTCTTCCAAACTCCTGTTAGTGTGGATATTTTTACCTTCTCCCATGAATCACAAATGTTCTTAATGGCATCTAGAATGATGAATTCTTTCTGGAAGAAAGGTTTTCACTTTACTTTGCCCAAATCTGTCTGAAGCATCACTATCTACAACAGCTATAGCCTTACAAAATGTATTTCTTAAATAGTAAGACTTGAAAGTCTACATTACTCTTTGATCTGCGAGCTACAGAATGAATGCTGTGTCAGCAGGCACAAAAACAAAGTTAATCTCATTGTACATCTCCATCAGAGCTCTTGGATGACATTGTCAATGAGCAGTAATAGCATGAAGAAAATCTTTCTTTCTGAGCAGTAGGTCTCAACAATGGGCTTAAAATGTTCAGTAAACCATACTTTAAACAGACGTGCTGACAAAGCCATCCAAGCTTTGTTTTCCCATTGATAGAGCACATGCAAAGTAGATCAAGCATAATTCTTAAGGGCCCTAGGATTTTCAGAGTGGTAAATGAGCATTGGCTTCAACTTAGTCACCAGCATTAGCCCCTAACAAGAGAATCAGTTTGTCCTTTTAAGTTTTTAAACCAGCATTGACTTCTCCTCTCTCTCTATGAAAGTCCCACGTGGCATCTTCTTCCAGTAGAGGGCTGTTTTATGTACATTGAAAATCTGTTGTTTAATGTAACCCCCTTCATCAATGATCTTAGCTAGGTCTTCTGGAGAACTTGCTGCAGCTTCTCCATCAGCACTTGCTGCTTTATCTTATACTTGTATGTTATGGAGAAGGCTTCTTTCCTTCAACCTCATGAACCAACCTCTGCTAGCTTCAGACTTTTCTTCTGCAACTTCCTCACCTCTCTCAGCTTTCACAAAACTGAAGAGAGTTATGGCCTTGCTCTGGATCAGGCTTTGGCTTAAAGGAATGTTGTGATTGGTTTGATCTTCTATCCAGACCACTCAAACTTTCAACATATCAGCAATAAGGCTGTTTTGCTTTTTTATTATTCATGTGTTCCCTAGAGTAACATTTTCAATTTTCTTCAAGAACTTTTCCTTTACATTCACAACTTGGCTGACTGTTTGATGCAGGAAGTCTGGCATTTGGTCTATCTCAGCTTTCCACATGCCTTCCCCACTAAGCCTAATAATTTCTAGCATTTGATTTAAAGTGAGAGATGTGCAATTCTTCCTTTCACTTAAACACTTAGAGGCTATTGTAGGGTTATTAATTGGCCTAATTTCAATATTACTGTGTCTCAGGGAATAGGAAAGCCGAAGGAAAGGGAGAGAGATGGGGGATGGCTGATCAGTGGAGCGGTCAGAACACACACATTTATCAATTAAATTTGCTGTCCTGTGGGGTCATGGTTCTTTGTGCTCTAAGACAATTACAATTGTAACACCAAAGATCACTAATCACAGATCACCATGACAGATATAATAATGATGAAAAAGTTTGAAATACTGTGAGAATTATCAAAGTCTGACACAGTGACACAAAGTGAGCCCATACTGTTGGAAAATGGCACCAATAGACTTGCTTGACATAGTGTTGCCACAAACCTTCAATTTGTAAAAAATGCCATATCTACAAAGTATAAAAAGTCAAAGCACAATAAAAATGAGCTATGCCTATATTGTTGTTGTTATCATGACCTCATGGCTTTAAAATGAATGACATCATTAAACAAAGCAAATACAATATAGTGTTATTGCTAGACAGTTAAGTCTCAGTGGTCCCCAACATTTTTGGAACCAGGAACCAGTTTCATGGAAGACAATTTTTCCACAGATGGTGGGGTGGTGAGGCTGTGGACCAGTGTCATTCTATGCCCTGGGGATTGGGGACTGCAGAGTTAAGTGACCACCAAAGTCCATTTGACACTTCTGCCTGAATGCATGACTTCCCCATGAGAAATACAATTCCTAGCCTGTTTTTTGGTAAATTAGAATGTAAGTGGAAGTAATGTGTTCCATATTACTTTCTTAAAAAGGGATCCTTTGTCCTGGATTTATTTTCTTGACCCTTGCCATGAGCTGGAACTCAGAAGTGCCTACAATCTAACGATGGAGAAGCAATCTACTTGCCAGTCAGGACAGCTCACTTTGGGCATTTATATTATCTTACAAGAGATGGGGGAAAGCCCTCTATTTTCTTTATTCTACTTTGATTTATATCCCGTTTGTTACAGGAGATTAGGTATCACCCTAACTAATAGTACATATTGACTTCGAACAATAAAGCAATAAATTGTGTTTTATTGACTTAAAACCCAGTGTAATCTCATATAACATACAGGCAATCCTCATTATTCAGGTTATATATTTACAAATTCATCTATTTTCTAAAATTTATTTGTAACTCCAAAATCAATACTCATGGCATTTTTACATGTACAGAAGCAGAGGCGAAAAGTTTGAGCTGCCGGACATGTATGTTCCCAGCTGAGGTCAAACGAAACAATGCTCTGCCTTTTTGTTTCAGCTCTGATACTGTGCACAAGTGTTATTTGTATGGTGTTTTTAGTGCTACCTTTTTCACATTTTTGTGCTCTTTTCATTGGTAATTCCCGTGAGTAGCACCGCCGGTACTATCTAGTGCTCCTAGCGTAAGAGGCTGTGATGTGCCTTACTGAGAAACTACGTGTGTTAGATAAGCTTTGTTCAGGTAAGAGTCACAATGCTATTGGCTCTGAGTTCAAGGTTAATGCATCAACAATATACATTAAATGAAAGGTCTTTAAACAGAAACACACACAACACAGGATATGTATTGATTGGGTGACAAAAATGCAGTCAGAGTCTTGTAGGAATTAACCCTGTATTTCCCCCAGGAGTAATGGTTCAACATTCACTAACTCTATGTTCGCGATGACATTATAGAACGTAACTGCCATGAGTAAGGAGGCCAATTGCATTTAATAGCCTTTCTCCGTACTTCAGTGTTCCCAAGAGGTCCCAATCCAAGTGATCCTGCCCAGGGGTCGGGTGGGGAAAACCTACCAGCTTTATTTATACATTGGGAGGAAGAGGGGCACTGACGAGTGAATAAAAACCTTATTTGCCTGTCTTATAGGTAATAATACTAAAAATATAACCATAAACCAGTCACAGCCATCCTATCCTCTCCAGTACACTCAGACTAGAGATATGTAAGTCAGAAGGGAATTGGAGGCATCCACACCTATCCCTTCGTTGCACAGATGAGAAGCAAGCACCCATGGGCCTAGGGCCACTCTACTAGTTGGTAGCTAACACAGAAGAAAAACTGAGGTCTCTCAGCTCCCAAACCAGGTCTGCACGAAACTTGCTAGGTACGATCACAGACCGAGAATGGATTCTTTCTTTGGGTGCAATGAAAGGAAGTAGGTAAACTGAGCACTGGGAGGCTGAGTGGTTGGATGGAAAGCCGGGACCACCAGCTACGCTGGCCTCTCTAGCTAGGCACTGCCGTCCTTGCCCCATCTGGCTGCAGCCTCTCAGGCTTAGAAACGGTGACTTTCCTGTCACCCCGATTCTAGGTTCTTGTGTTCCTGATGCAGGGCTGGCAGTCGACCTCTAACTTCTATGTGAAATTGACAAATAGTTCTGACCATATGCGAGTCTCTGCACTAGTTCTATGTCCCTGGACTTGTCTATTTCTCTGCACATCTCTGAAGAGTGAGAGCTCTGTGTTTTGAATTGAGTTAAATGTCCTGGCCCTGAGCTCAGCTTCTGCTCTGTTTCCTCATTTGATTCTGGCATTAAGTGGCCTGGTGTTAGGGATCTAAACCTCTTCTTCAACATTTTCCCTTGCCACATTACCATTAAGTGCTTATCATATCTAAATTGATTGTAGAATATTCTGTAGTTTGTTGAGGGTTTTTTTAAATTAACTTCTGAAGCATAGTTATGTGGTATATGGATTTTTCTCAAAGGGACTCTCTGTCAGGATATTTAAGGATACTAATCCCATTAAGAGAAATAGAAAGTCATTCCTGAAGATCAAACTGCCGTCCCTCAGCAGCATTACCTGTGATGAGCGGATGGGATGGCTCAGGAAGCCATAGAAGGTAAGTTCCTAAAGAAGGAGAACCTAGAATCATGACATGTATCAACCACACACAACTAATAAAGTGTGGGGATTTTTTTAAAAATATTAGCTTATGCTGTGACTTTAGCATGCTGCAACAATGTCTGCACAATGCCAAAAACATCCAGATGGAAGTGGAGAATTCAGCCGCTACCACATGCTTCATCTGCACCGATGTCTTGTGGAGACAGCCAGCATGGATCTCTGGGGCTTGGAAGAGTTGCCAGGCAAGAAGCCAGAGGGGAGAAAAGTCGCCAATATATGTTTAAATTAAATTAATTAAAATTTATATAACTCTCTACATGGTATAAGTAACTTCTATCAAATATAGCGTCTCATTTAATTGGAACAACCACTCTATAAATTAGGTATTAGAATGCGCCCAATTTTACAGATAAAATTTAAGGCTCAAAAAAATTCAGATCACACAGCCAGTGAAGACTGGAGCCAGGACTTGAACCCTAGTCTTCTCAGGTAGTAAACAGCAATGATTGAGAGCTTTACGTGTTCCGTGAACTTCTGACTCGAGTGAAAACATGCCCTTGTACTGTAACTGGTGTCCTCTGCATAGATGTGACGTGTTACCATAGATGGAGAAAGCAAACAAAAATGGATCATATCACATTCTATACCTTGATTTTCATACATATATGAATATATATATTCACTCTTCTATGTTCCTATAAAGAACATAGAAAATTAAAAAAGAAAAGCAATACAGGTGGATGGCTAAATTGGATCATTTAAATTCAGTGGATTTTGTTCTGTGAGGCCCTAATATTGCAAACATGAGCCCAGACAGGTTTCACATACCTTCCTGGACTATCCACACCTAACAAGGCATATGCTTCAGTGAAGACAGACAATAATAATCCAATATGTTGCTAAGATTCACAAGGCGACAACGCAGGGCAAGTTGCCAATTTCACATTCCTAAGAATTATACTAAGTAATTGGCCTAATTTAATGGTATCATGCTCCAGAATGAGAGTTCTGGGTTTATTCTTATTTCTAGAATCATCCAGATCAACATAATTCTGTTTCCACTTTTCTTTGCCAATATATTTGATTCACCTTCCAGATCCTCACTTGGCCATAGGTATCCACTTGAGGTAGCTTCATTTAAGGGACAAAATACATGCATAGAAGTATGGCACTGAGCTTGGGATTGCCAGTTTCTACAGACCAAACAGAGAGGAACCAAAGTTTCCTTCAGAAAATAAAGGAAAGTGATACCAGATGAGAGACATCACAGCCATATATAACAGTTTTCTGAAGCTTTATGGCAACCAGGAGATAAAAATCAGTGGCTATATGAAGGATACAGCCACTCACGTGCTGGGGCAAATGCAACTTCCTGAAGCCTCATGGTTCAAAACCAAATCTCATATCCAGAGCAGACTGATTTTTCTAGAACATTAGTCACCTTTCCATACAACTTATATTTCTACTCACTGTATGATGATTTTTTTATATCAACAGATACTCACAGATACCTATACCTAACCCTTGCCTGGACTTTCAAATTCCACCCATTCAACAGGTTCGGAAGAAAAAGATTGTAAGTTGTATCCAAGCAGTCAAATTTGAGGCTGATTATGTACTGCCTAAACTGCAAACTATATAACCCAGTAAGAACATATAATTCATGCCGTATTTACACAGGCATTATATTTTAAGTACCCAATATAATATGTTACATATTAGGATCATACACATTAGAATTTCATAACTTTACATGATCACGCACATGAAATAGGTATGGTATACTCTTCTCAGAATGATATCTATCCATCAAAGATTTCCATGGGAAACACTACCATCATCTTTACATACTTTGGAAATACAATGTTTTAAATCAGAGATCAGCAAACTATGGCTAGTGGGTCAAATAACAGCAGCCCAGTTTTGTATGGTCCATGAGTTAAGAATGGTTTTTACAGTGTTAAGTAATTGTTTTTTAAACAAACAAAAACCAAGGAGACTACGCAACTGTATGTGGCCTGCAACGCCTAAAATATTTGCCATCTGGCCCTTTACAGAAAAAGTTTGGCAACTTCTTTTAAATGATGAGTTGCAAATAAAAATTTTTTATTTGTTTTATTTAATGATAGTGTAACATAACAATACCACACACCTCATTCAGTGATGGAGGCTTCTGTCACTTGTCCTTTTCAGCGGCTCCCTGAAGTGCCACATAGAGAACTCAAAGGCCACACCCAAGGTACCAGAAAGTATGGAATAACAAAGAGCCACAGATGTAGGAGGGTGAAACGGGGGTGCAAACCCTATCCATTACCCTTCCTGCCTCAGCTCTTGAGGGACATTTTTAAAGTGTAGTTATATATATACATGCAGTTAAATATGCAAGAGTAAGAAACAAACATGTTATCAATGCAAGACTCCAAGAGCAAAAAGCCAGCCCTAGCCTGAAATGTATCATGCCACATGCACACTGGGTGACTAAAGTTAGCTTTGGAGAGCTGCATAAATAAAGTATTTATACACATGGAAAATTCGGGTCACTTTTCAGCTGAGCAGCTCCACAAGTGTGAGGGTTGTAGCTTAGGTGCTCTGGAACCCCAGAGACTCTGCACTCAAGCTTTTCAATCAAACATGTAGGTCAATTTAGCAAATATTCGCAAATAACAGAGGAGGGTTACCATCCCCAGGGATGGCCTAGCTAGCTGTTTCCTTATAGCAGATTATATCTTTTCATGTGCCAGTTCTCTTCTCCTGTTCATGAAGGAAGAGAAACCAATCTAGGCCTCTTCTTGGGTCTGTGGTTTCTAAGATGAGACCAGTAAGTCAATTTCTTCTAACTCTGACAAGGACATAAGCCAGAAGCACAACGTCCCTGTCATACTTCAGTTTCAAAAGCACAGCATGGTATATTTCTGTGGCATTGCTTCAAAATGTATTACCTCATCAATTCATTTCTGAAAAAGTCAAAATAGTGGAGGCAGTCTATTTTGCCAACATTTTGAATCAAAGCTGTTTTGAGTTCTTCAGGCACCAGAAAGCAGCGTTACTTAATGAGCCGTATCCTCTCCCAACACTGGTGCAGCTTCTGGGTTCGGAAATGAACGCAGTACACTCATTCACTTGTTCATTCATTCGACGATTACTAGTGGAGGGTGGACCGGCTGTCGGACGCCGTAGTCAGATATTCCGGAGGCACAGGAGTGATCAAAACACAGTCCCTGGACTCCGAACCTAGGAGGGGCCAACGGGAAGCAAACAGACGAGGTGCAGGGACAGGAAGAGCTTGAGCCATGGGGAGCGGACCTGGAAGAGGCCCTTCACCCAGACATGTGGGGACAAGGAGGTCAGGAAAGGCTTCCCAGAGGGGCTGGAGCCCATGCTGAACCCCAAAGGACAAGAAGCTGGACAGTATGACTTGACCAACATCCATGTACTCAGGGCAAAAAAAAAAGCAAACTGGATAGGACACCCTGGACCTCCAGAGGGCAGCGGGGACTTTTAGGGGAGCCCCTTACACACAATATGGCTCCAGGTAGGACGGCAGACAGCTGTGGGACAGCAGGGACTGGGCCACGCCCTGTCATTCAGTGGTGGTCAACTTCATGAGTCACTTGTTTGTTCTCTCCTCGAGAGTTCTATTTTTGGGGTCTAGGACATAAAGATCATAATGTAACATAAAGATTTATGACAAGACCATCTCAAGTTCTGGGCAGAGGGTGTCCCTCTGCCGGGGTATTTCCCGGACTCCCTCCTAGTGAGCGGAGTGAGGGAACTTCCTTCCTGCTTCCCTCCGTGAAACAGCAGCAGTGACAACCCAACGAGCTCTCAGGGTCATCTGACTGCCAGGGTGGTAGGGACAGGGGAACAGTGGGAAACAGTCTGGCATCCTGATAAAAATCTCTCCGTTTCAGCTTCAGTCCCTAAGTGATCACTTCCTCCACCTTGGCTTTTTACCTGTCCTAGTCGCCAGGCCTCAGAGAAAGAACAAGGCTCCCTGGAGGTGAGGTCTCCATACACCGCTGCCCGCCACACCGGGTAGACCTCCTTAGCACGAGAAACTGGCTCATCGCAGTCAGGGCAGGAGGCCCAAAGCTGGACACAGGAAGCAGAGCCCCCCCGCTACAGTGAGGATGGGAACGGGGGGAGAGGAGGTCACCGCGGTGCCCTGTTTGCGAGGCCAGAGCCGACGGCTGAGTGTTATTTTAGAATTTGGTATGTCAGGCCAGCACAGCAGCCCTACCCGCAGCCAGCCCCTACCGGGGAGGAAGTAGGCTAATTATGTCTCCAGGCAGGTATTCCTCTAGTTAGGGGAACACAGAAATAAGCAGGAAAGTTGCTGTGGAAAGGAAAATGTGGGTTTCCACAGGACAGCGCCTCAAAGGCCATGATCCCCTGGGCCTTTGTGTTCATATTTCAGAGTGAACTACAAGAAGCAGAACAGAGGGGACTTTGAATGGGGTCAATTAGGAGGCTCATACGTTACAGGTGTCAGAGCTGGAAGGAATCTTGGTCAGTTCATCTAGGCCCAACCTACTTTATCTAAAGATGTGGAAACTGAGGACTCAAGACATGACTAGACTTGTCTGAGGCATCCCAGGAGGAGAAGGATGATAATAGAAACTCTACTGCCAAACTTTCTCCTCAAAGCTTTTTCCCACCATTCTGCCTCAAATTGCTTGCCACCCTAGGGCTGCCATACCAAAGTGCCACAGACTAGGTGGCTTAAAAAACTGAAATTTATTTCTTCATGGATCTGGAGGCTAGAAGTCAAAGATCAAGGTGTCAGCAGGGTGGGCTTGTCCTGGGGCCTCTGTCCTTGCCTGGTAGATGGCCGTCTTCTCCCTCTGTTGCTACATGTCCTCCCTCTGTGCATAGCTGGGCCCAAATTTCCTCATCTTATTAAAGACATCTATTATATTGGATTAGGGTCCAACTAAATAAATTCATTTTAACTTAATCACCTCTTTTAAGGCCCTATCTCTAAACACAGTCACATTCTGAAGTACTGGGGTTAGGGCTTCAACACAGAAGTTGGGGGGCACCATTCAGTCCCCTAACACTCCCCTACAGTCTCTTTTCAGTTCCTTCCCGGTGACTTGCTTTGCTGGGGCCACACGACCCTGTTGCTCTGATGAAAGCCAGGTGGACAGCAGCCAGTGAGCTCCTGGCATTCGATCTCCTGGAAGCCCAGCAGCCCACAAAGTTGTCAGTTGTGACAGCCTCACCCAGTAGGGGACAATGAGTTGGACTGATCCAAACTCTTTCTTGGGCAGTTTGAATCAAGACATGGAGAGAACATTGGGCACGATCTCAGTGCAACAGAAGAAAAAGGAGAAGCCGAGTCTGGGGAATAGTGAGCTCAGGAGTGGAACCACTGCCCCACTGCTGCCCAAGGCAGGAACGACCTGGACCCTCGTCCAGCTGGACTCTCCATGAACCTCCAGTGGCCAAACTGCTCAGCCTCAGTGAGGGCTACGCACAGCGGTGCCTGGGCTCCGAGGCTGCCAATGTGAGATCTTCCTTCTTTCCAGGAGCATCTTGATTTGTAAAACCCAACTGGCAAATCAGTGAAACCAGTACTTGGAGTAAGTCGGCTTGATAAGCCAACACATCCCTATCCAGATCAATCCTTTGTTTTGTTTTGTTTTTTCTCTGCCTAGGAAGTACATGTTTCCTGGGACAAAGAAAAAACTCTAGCACAGGCCTTCTCTTTTCTCTGAGACTATGAAAGGCCTGAGGAGTTGAAACAGACCTGAAATTGCCCTGCTGCTGTCTACAACACACATACGTTGGAAGCAAGAGCCTGGAGCAGGAAAGTCTGGAATGGCCACGGTCATGGACTGCTCTCTTTCTGGTAGTATCCTGAGCTGCATACAAAATAAGCCTGATTTCAAATGCAATGAAAAGAAGGAAGAATGGTTATTCATTCAGCAAACCTTCCACGAATGCTCTCCCTACAACTGTACTCCTCACTTGCCTTTTGAGAACATTTTAAAATAGACAAATTTCAAGAGTCTCACGTCACTTATTCATTTAGGAGTCAACCAACTGGGTGATGCCCACTTGCACTAAGCCGGGCGGATCTTCCTTACCCAGTCCACTGATTCAAATGCTAATCTCCTCTGGAAACGCCCTCACAGACATGGCCAGACCTAGTGTTTTCCCAGCTCTCTGGGCATCCCTTAGCCCAGACAAGTTGACACATGAAAGTAACCATCCATATTTTACCTGGCAATTCATCAGCTATCTGCCCTTATGTAATTGGACATTTAGGTTTTTAAGTAGTTAGATTCCATTATTTGCCATTTCATTCAAAAGAGTACTCCTTTTGTAAAATTTCTTTATCTTTTTCCCCCTTAGATCAAACTCTTCTTCCTTTTCCCATTTCAGTCAATCCATTCTAGACTTACTTCAATTTTTTTTTGTCCTTCTAATAGCCACAATCCCCAAATACACTCCAAGATTTCAGAGTCATTCCTTACAAGCCCTTCTATGGTGGCTTGGTTTCTGTAGAAATCAGGTCTCGGTTTTTGTTCTGCCTCTCCTGTGCTCGGTGCTGTGCCCTTCACACAGGAGGCAGGCAACAAATGTTCCTGGACTCATCCTGGCTCCCTGTGGCAGGGGGGCCATTTCTCCCCCTGGGCGGTGGGGCCATTCATACATCTCCCATACAAACGCAAAGATCCTGGGCTTCTCCTCTTACCTTCTAAATGATGGGCAGTTACATCACTGCCTCTTGAAATAGTATCTCTTGTTGACCTGAAGCCACATTGAGGCCACCCATTCACTCCTCATCCCTGGGTCCTTCCATCACTGCTGGAAAAACCCAACTATGTAACATAAACTCCTCTCTGACCCAAAACATGTTCAACGGCCAGTGGAGGGATTGGAAGCTCATCAGAAAAACATCTTAACCTTGGCACTTCTGCTAGCAACTTAGTGATGCCTGGACCAAGACTTTGTTTTTAGAATTAGCCATTTCTTGCCACGAGATACCCAAAAAGGCGTCAGAGGCAAAACCACACTGACAATAGCTGATGAGGATTGTAGTGGGGTTAGCTGAGCAAATGCGTACTGTATCTCCTACGGGAAAGGGCAGGGGGATGGGAAGAAGCTTGGATGGATGAAAAAAAGAAAAAAGGTGACTTTTTTCTAATCATGTCTAAGTATCCCTTTTTCATAAAACAGTTGAGCTGTTAACTTCTATGCTAAGGCACGTATGCACTTTGGAAAGGTAATTTGAAAGCGAGTTGAGCCATGACAAATAGGGACAGCTGGCCTAATTGAATCATTTGATCTAAGACAGCTCAACTTGGTTATCCTCACTGCAGCCCACACTGATATTAGGGAGTGAATCATTAGCCATGAAATCATGTCGACTTTCCCGACTGCAGCGTTCTTGATATGACAGCGATCGCAACCTGCCTTTCATTATAGCCCCGATAAGTCCTTTAGTCTGTCAGGAAAACAGCAGAGCAGTTTGGGAAACTTTTGGGCTCAGCCTCAGAAAGTCATTTGCTCCCACATGCTACATAGAACATTTTAAACAAGGCAGGGGATCAGTTGGCTCCAGGAACAAGCAAGCTCACCCAGGCGCGGTGCATCAGAGCTTCTTCAACACCCACACCTGCTGTTACAATGTGAGAGCAGCTTAATTTTGTAAGCAACAGTTTGCAGTCACTGGAAAGGTGGGAAAGTGGGGTAAAGATAAAATACTTTAACACTTGACCTACAGACACCCCTAATGGGAATCTTTGTGTATGTCGGGAATTCCTGACATCTTTAGTTTTTGCAAAAGAAACGAAAGGGGCAAGTTCCTCTTTTCACTGGGTTTGCAAAGACAGCAAAGCTTTTAACAGAGCTCAATGGAAGGGACCTGTCTGCTGAAATGAGGAATAAGCCCTTGGGTCCGTACAGCACTGAGCTTTAGGGAAACATCCTGCATCCATGCAAGCAGAGGCCTTCTTCAGGTCCCCCTTTCAAAGAAAGACATTAGCCTGAATTCCCTTGCAAGCAGAGCCCAGGAAAAAGGACTGTGAGGACCAAGAGAAGTGAGACAGGAAGGACAGAAAGCCAGTGCAAGCTGCCTTGGCCTCTGTCTTCAACAATCCTGCCTGGTTCTACAGCAGCCTTCTCCCGGAGGCCCATGCAAGGTGGCTGGAACTGTCGGCTGGTCAAGAAAGGAGGAAGCACTTACTCTCTTGCTCCTGCCCTTCATGGGTCAGACATGGCCCAGAGGTTGACCCCTTGCACTTCTAGGTTACACCTTGTGAGTGATGAGCCACTTACAGGGCTGTCCCACACCAGCCCTCAGCAAACCCAGGACGGTGTGGCCCAAGGTGAGACACTATCCGGTTGCTGCTCCACAAGGCTGGCCAGAGCTCACCTAGAACTGGTCCCTCGTGTAAGAGGTGGACTAATACGATTTTGAAGAAATCATATTGATAAGAGTTATTAGAGACAGAAAGTGTGGCTTGAATGCCGTGCATGGCAGGTAAAATGTATACAAACTGGTACGTTCAAAGATTTGAAAAAAGTCACAATTACGATATTTGCAGATAATGTTCATACTGAAAATACCATCAAATTTAGGATGGAATATGGCCAAGACCAAGAAATGAGAACAGATAAGGCTCATTTTCCCAGCCATCTCAACAGCAGGCGAATCTGAAAAGCCATGACAGAAATTCCTCAAAATGAATGTTGAGCTGGAAAGCCCGATGATGCTGTGTGTATGTGTGTGTGTGTGCGCGCACACACGCGTGTACGTACATGTGCATGAGTACAGCAGTCAGTCCGAATCACAAAGTTTTCAGGGCTGGAAAACAATTCGGACATCATGTTTTCTAAACCCTCAGTTATTGCAAATGAGAAAATCGAGCAACTTCAGATTCCACTGCTTGACGATGGCAGAGTTGATTCCTAAAACTAGGCCGTGCCTCACTTGCAGGCAAATCTGAACCACAGGACCAGTTTCACTATTTAACGGGAGTGGTGGCGAACAGAGTGATTTGACATTGAGAGCTGGTCATTTTCTAACACGCCATTCCTTTACACAACAAATGATCATGACATGGAACAAAGATCACAGTCAGGGAAGAATTGCAGACAATGAAAAAATTTTAATGTACTACATATACATAATTATGTCAGTAAAAGCATTAAAAATTTAAAATTAAAATAAATAATACAAAAAGAAAAAAAGGAGAACTATGTATCAATTGTTTTTTAATATACCTAAAAGTTTGAAGTTTGCTTCCCTAGTCACAGTTCAATATAATAATATTTTACATAAATCATTGTCTGGCGAAGCTATTTTGTAAATTTTAATTAAACCAAAATGTCTGCAAAGGGTACAATTTAGGCATTATTAAGCAGTAGCACTCATATAACTTTTATAGTTTTAGTAATTTTAAAAGAATAAATTTTAATTTTAAATACATCTCCCAATTCAGTGAAATATTTCATGCAGAACTAAATTTGCCCTTTCCAACAAAAATCTTACACTCTCTATTAGCACTGTTTTATTGTTTTAAATTGTAAATACAAATAAAAACTCCAAGTACTCACATAGAATGATAGCATTGAAGAAGCTCAAGTTCTCTTCCTTCGCCTTAATGATCTTTATGCTACCATTGTTTATTTCGAATCTATCATTTAAACTCAGGGATATATCCTACCTCTGGGATGAGTATACAAACTCTACCCACACCAAGCTGGAACAGCCCTGAATCACTGGTACTTTCTTCTGAAATGAACATATCACATAGTCTACATGTGTGGGGGCCAACCGTATAGCCAGGGATTCTTTAAATTCCACATCAAATACTGTGTTTAATAAGAATAAGTCATAGCAATATGCGAATTTGGTTATTATTTAAACTCAACAGTGACTCTAACAATTGTTTAGAACTTAGATTCCAAAAGATTTTTTGCAGAGAGTATTTTGTCCCTGACATTGTTTAGAATGCTGGCACATGGTGATGATAAAAAGGAGACTAGGTTAGAGTAAGTTTTATAACTTTTTTTTAATGTTCTACAAACAATTCACACCCTATTGTATACACTCAGGTGGGCCACTCTGTATTGTGGGCACCGTTCTTGAATATCACCCCTGAGTGACCCTGGTTTAAGGGCACGGGGTCCAGCCTAGCATATGCTGGGAGTTTGTCATCAGGACAAACCCTTTCTCCTGTGGCGCCATCTCCCTTCTCCATACTCCTGTTCTGAGATAATAAAAGAGATTTATTTCTCTTCTACCTACATATGAGCTTTGGCTTCAGCCATTTTTTTTCTATCAATAAATTCCTTCTATAAAGCATTTTGATCCTTAAGCATGTGAATAGTGCAGTGACAAAAAAGCCAGCCAGGACTTATGATTCTAGCATTTAAACCGTGACTTTTATTTAATCTCATGCATGCACATGTGCAGAAACCATATCTTCAATGCTCCATAGCCTGCTCATGTTCAGAAACCTAATTAGTATGAATCAGGTCAACTTAACCATCTTGTTAAAGTGATGGACTAGGTGAGACACAGCAGAACACTTTCTAAATGACTAACTCACCCTTAGATATATATGAAAAATACAAGAAACAGAGAGGTCAAAAGACTTCCAGTGATCACACAGTAATTAGTTATAGAGCCAGTTTCCTCATCCTCTGCTTAGATACTTTTCCATTTAAAAGCTTACATATATTCTCTAGAATTCAGAGTGGGGAAGTTCCCCTGAAATACATGAAACTTCAGACTCAATGGTGCATAGTCAAATGCTACAATGAGACCCTTGGAGACTGAAGGAGGTGAAAGGTGACCAGAGATGTCAAGAAAGGGCTGGGAGGTGAGAGGAGGCGTGAGGCCCTTCAGGATGAAAGGAACAGGAGGAGGAATGGATTCCTCCAGGAGGACAACTAGTGAGGACAGAGGAGCCCAGCAGAGGAGTAAACAACAACCAGCAGGTTACCTCACCTCTCTGGGCCCCCCTCACTCTCTCTCCTAAATGAGAAAGGGGCACAGTCACAGATAAGCCTGTATTTATTAGGCGGAAATACCTTGATGAGCAAGAGCACACTCAAACACCAAGATATTCCATTACTGCTATGTGTAAACTAAAAAAGAATTTACATTTTTTTCCTGGGAAGAAGTGGGTAGGAGAGTGGGGAAAAGGAAAGAAAGAGGGAGAGAGAGTAAAGTAAATGATAGAATGTGGTACAACATACATGACCTCTTTCTGATGACCTCCCAAATGTTCACTAAAGCATGCGAAAAATCGCAACACTCTCAGTGCGGTGGATTGCTTAGGGAAACAGGTAAGGGACGGAGTCCTGCATCCTGGATGGTCCTCATAGGTAGAAGCAGGTGTGGTAC
>CAUYSK010032154.1:0-18027 GCA_963575035.1 Avahi laniger
TGTTTACTCATTCAGACTTAGCCATGTCACTCTTATCATAAGTAATTCTCTTGCATAAGCAAAAAATACAAGCAAAATAAATTGATGAGATTATTCCCAAAATTTCTTCATAAAAATGGCAAGCTCAAAACAGATGCTTCCTTGTGTTTAAAGGGAGGTGCCTACAGAAGATTTTCAGGTAACAGCCAAGGCTTGTATTATTTAAATTCTCCTTAAATGATTTGTTGACATAAATCTCAAGGGATTGCAGTAGTCCAATTATGTCAGCAGGAAATAACAGCTACGTTCAGTTAGGCACACACACCGTTACCTAGACAATTAAGTGACTTTCATATGGCCAACAGGAATAGCAATGTGGCACAGAACTTAATGGTAGCTAAAAGGTAGATTCCAGCTCTTAATGTTATAGAGATCAGCAGTTGCCAAGGTGTGTTTAAGTCTCCGTAGTTTATTAATTTATTCAACAAATTTTTATTAAGCATGTCTGTACTATGGACTAATTTTATAGATACTATAATTGAGTTTTATGATCAAGTAAGTTTAGAAAACACACTAAACTAGTGGTATTCTCGAAGCCTTTAATTTACAGCTAACATAGTTTAACTCCAAGAAAAAAATAGTGAATGAAGTGTATACCATACTTTTTGGCTACTAAATCATTTTTCGTGGCTTTTTTTTTTGTTTTTTTTGGTGGTACTAGTTTTTTTGTGTGTGTAGTTGTAGTTGTCTGGGAAGCACTGCTCTAGGCATTTATAATGGTCACATGTACATAGCTGAGAAAAACAACTAAAAGCTTATTTTAAATTATAAATTGAAGAATCAAGTTTTAAAATAAGAACCATGCAGAATAACAACCACTTGTTACAGTATTATGTACCTAATAAACAATTTTACTCTCAATGTGGTACATTATTAACTGTAAATGTTCTTTTAAAAGATTTCAAGATTTTTAAAGAACTTTAAAATGTACTTTAATAAATTTTAAAATACCTAGAAAATACTTTACAGAAGCCATAATTTCAATAAAAATTTTCCTTTTTTTTTTTTTTTTTTTTTTAAAGAGATAGGGTCTTCCTGTTGCCTAGACTGGAATGCAGTGGTGCAATCATAGCTCACCATAGCCTCGAACTTCTAGGCTCAAGCAATCCCACCTCCACCTCCTGAGTAGCTACGACTACAAATGCATGCCACCACACCCAGCTACTTTTTCTATTTTTTATAGATACAGGATGGGGTCTCACTATGTTGACCAGGGCTGGTTTTGAACTTCTGGCCTCAAGTGGTCCTCCTGCCTCGGCCTCCCAAGGTGTTGGATTACAGGTGTGAGTCATAGTGCTTGGCCTTCAATAAAACTCTGCTCAAATACTCAAATTAATTATAGAACTCTCAGATTTTCAAAACTAAAATCCTACAAAATTCTCAGTTTCTCTACTGAGTATTATTCTTAGATCATGCCCATTTTAAGATACACTATACATTTTCTTAGTCATATCCACATAGTGGCAACATATTTTATGAACTTTAAAAAAAAAAAAAAAGCAACTGTTAATACATTTTTCCATGGGTAGAATGTGAAAGCAATGGGTGAGCTGAAATTTGGGGAGGCAAGACTACTTATGTAAAATATAGTAACTACTCTTTTTTGTCCTATATTACTGACAAGTTTTCTCCTGGATGCAAAATTTACTTTATGTTCCTAAGTTTTCATTTATTTTCTTGTTCAGATCTCGTAAGTCTTATAACTTAGGGTGTTATTTGGGTCTTTTCAGGTTTTGACAACTCATTACTTAGTTAACTGAAGTCCTAGTCAAGTGCTGGGAAATTCTACTATTGCTTATTAATAGAGTTTTACCAGGGATTTAAATCCAGACTCTTGGTTTCTCAAGTTAATGTTGGTTCTCATTGAAAGATTCCACAGCGCCATCTTCTAAAAGCCCCTCTTGCCACTGCCTGAAAGTCATATCCTTTCTTTATGTGTAACACCCATGTGATTCATAATAATTATAATCTATATTAAAACCTTAATCAATATATGTGGATGTATGGAATTTGTTAGCTTATTTTCTACTGCATGTCTGTTAGGATTTTCTTCTACTTTTATTAGAAGACCAACACAACTTTGCTATAGCATAAACCTAGTAAAGAGCCCATGTGGAAATAGTGGGTCAAAGTGCATGCAAATTTTAAAGATTTTTAAAACATACTGCCAAACTGCATTCCACGAAGATCATTACAATTTCCATACTTACTTCTTCGGCTGCAAACTTTAAGACTGCTGTGAAAGGTGTACTTTCAGGAACACTAAGTCTGCAAGAAGAATTTTAAAACAAAGTTGATGTTTTTTAAAAAAGCCCCTTTGTTCCTACTGTAGCTGACCAGGACAAAGCTGTCTTTTGAGTTTCAAAGTTGGCTATTTTGACTACATACTATATTCATTAACTCTTAAAAAAAAAAAAAAAAAGGCAAATAGCCTTAAAGCTGAGATGGTGCACAGAGTTCCACTTGAAAATTAATAACCTCTACAAGGTGTAGGTATATATATTTCTAACACTTTGAAACAATTAAGTCTGGCGTATGGGCTGCTGTTTGTTTTCTAGAGATGGATTTTAAAAAGTTGAATCTCTCCTTAGTCCTCCCTCCACTTTACCACCTCCCTTCAAAACACCTTTTCACCCAGTGTAGTAATGTGACCATTTTTGTTTTAAGTAGGAGCTGCCTGGGAAGCATCATTGGGTCATAAAGCTTTGATGAACCCTCCTATGTACTATTAATAATAATAATGTCTAAAATATTAATAGTAGACCAAACTGAAGATAAATGTTTATTATGGCAAAATGCTGATAATATAGTGACATTTCTACCTTCTACACTATCATTTGAAAATGGGTTTAGCATAATCTAAAGTAATATTTTAAAGAGGGAAGTGTAATTTTGGTAATTGACTTGTATAATGGCAAGCATATTAAAGATTACCAATAAAAGACTTTTTTTAATGACAGCCCCGGGGTCAACCCGTTTCAATTTTCCAACTTAAAAACTAAAAACAAAATTCACATTATACTCTAAGAAAATAAAGACACAGTAAGAGGTTTAAAAATAAGTAAAATAAAGAAATAAGATTCCTAAGGTAAAAAATCACAATGATTAAATCAGAAAAATGCTAATCTTTCAAAGCAGGGAAGACAGACCAGCAAACTAACATTTCTCTTTGAAATTTCTCTATTTGTCACCACCATATTATTGTATTAATGTCTTAATACCAACTACCATTATGAAACATTCTCATGTAAATGCCAAGGTTCCTCTTTAGTCTACATATCTCTGAATATAAGAATAATTATATCAGCCACAGCATATTATATTGACTTTGTGTAAGAGAAGTATGAATAGATTTCTTGGCTGTCCCCATTCCACTCCTCCAAAATATTGTTGAAGAATGAAAATGAGTATCATTTTTCCCCTTTCTTTCCTAATTTTTTTAGGGAGTGGAGAGAATAAAAATAAAATTCTGAAGGATAGCCATTTGTTTAAAAAGTACCTAGTAAGTTGGCAATGTGATAGTTTACAAAAAGGCAACAATATTTTGCAAGTATTTCTGCAGTACATCTATAGTTCAGAACCTGAGATTCATTCCCCTTAAACTCTACCTCAATAGGAAAACTTCAAAAAACTTGAGGTTCAATTCACTTTCGAATTGGAGACTTGGAAATGTGTTTTCAATATAACTAGATGTCTTATTGATGTTTATTAAAGTAAGTTTCTACCTGTGTGTAAAGTGAGACTATCCATAAACAAGCCAATAAAACATAAAATGGAAACATCTTTTAATACATGTTCTCATCAGCAGAAAATTACAGAGGAAATGAGAGTCATGGTGACTCTATAGACCTTATCTAGATTTGAAGCCACTGTATTTGCCAGTCAACATCATTTCATAAAATTGGCACTTAAATTATATTAGTATTTTGAAAAAATGGGAACTATCTTTTTTATTAAAGCAAATTTTTAAAGTGAATTACTGGCATCATTTGTTCTTTTAATAAATATCTCACATAGGCCAGGTATGGTGGCTCCTGTCTGTCTGTAATCTTAGCACTCTGGGAGGCAGAAGCGGGAGGATCACACGTGAGCTCAGGAGTTCGAGACCAGCCTGAACAAAAGCAAAACCATGTCTCTACTAAAAATAGAAAAAATTAGCTGCATGTGGTGGCAGGCGGGCCTGTAGTCCCACCTACTCGGGAGGCTGAGATAGGAGGGTCACTTGAGCCCAGGACTTTGAAGGTTGCTGTGAGCTTGGCTGACGCCCTGGCACTCTAGCCTGGGCACCAGAGCAAGACTCTGTCTCAATCAATACCTCATATAAACAAAATGATGACATGACTTGAAAAATGTTATTATAAAGACTAAGAACAAAGATTCCACAGGAAACTAAAAAAGAGTAAAAATAACTCCAGGGATGATTACAAAAATTTTCACAGAGGTGAAATTTTGATTATTAAAAAATGTTGTTTGTCAAGTAGTGGTCACGAGATTACATTCCAAGAACATGTGTAAAGGCAGGAAGGATTATAAGGATTAGCTTGTCAATTTGAGAATGGGGAGGCTGAAGCTTTGACTAAGTGATGGCGATAGTAAGGAAGGGCGAAAAAAAAGCGGGAAATAAGATGGGAAAGGTTTGAAACAGACTGAAAGAGCCAAAGGTGGGTTTTCCTTCATCCTGTGTATAAAATAAAATTTAATGTCAACATTTCTGTAACCTAGTGTCAATACCAATAGTCAATCTATCAACAAATAGAAAAACCACAAAAATAAAAACTCCAGAATTAATTTAGAACTAACTGAAATATCCCTTCTAGAAAGCAACTCTTAGTAATGCTTAACTCAAAGGAAGTTTCTCTCCATCAAAGTATGTATATTCCTGTTTGACAAGTGAAAAGTCACACAAAAAAATTATGTTTTTTCACAAATCTCAGAGTTGCTTTTACTACCACCCAAGTTCTAGTTACCACTTCCCTTGAATGGGAAAATATAGCGTAAGGACTCTTTCACACGTGTATACATATGCATATTTTACACACATATCCATATATATTATACATACACACCTGTACATGTATACACATACTAAACAACAGTTATACTTACTAATTCAGTCACCACATATTAACTCAACTGGTACAATGTTCCAGGTACTTACAGATATTGATATGTACTTATGCTAGTTATATTAAAGTCCTTTTTGCTACATTGATACTCTATCCTCTTCCTCCGTCCTCCTCACCCTCTCTTACTATAGTACATTTACACATTGATAAGAATAATCCAGTACAGAGAAACAATAACGAGGAGAGCGGAGTAGCTGGACTCCATCCACTTTAATCTTGAAAAACTAAAATACACGGGATTTAGAGCCCAAGTGGAACAACTGGCTTTTCATAGCAGTAAAGCCACGTTTTCCACTGTAAAGGACAAGACACTGAAATTAAGGGTTTATAACTGTAGTGGTAGGTTTACAGATGTGGAGATGGAAAGATGAGAGAAGTTCCTTCTAAGAGCTTGAGAGTAAGAAGAAAAGAAATTGTGGAAAGTTTGAAGAAAAAAAAAATTTTTAAATCCTTTCTGAGAATAAGGAGGAAAATGAGCAAACTTGAAGAATGTAATAGAGAGAGCTATGTACTACTGAGTGCAGTCATGAATTTTATGTAAAATCCATCCACTAATTGTGCTATTTTCTCCAGAGATACTCAGCTCTGTGCAGAAAACACAAATGGTTGGGTTCGGCGTTGGTATTTCACCAACCAAAACATGCTGTGGAGAGATGGGGGGAACCAGAGTTGAGGGTGTTTGCAGGAAAATGATTTAAAGATGGACCATGGACTCTAAGCCCTATAAGGAGTGGGATAAGGCATACAGAAGAGTATAGTTACAGATTAAAAAGCAGTGTGGTCAATGGATTAAAATAAACATTGTACAAGAAATATTACAGCAAATCGGTAGAAGAGAATATAGTTATCCATAAAAGAGTGCTTGAAAATGACATTTTGGAGATGGAACAATTATTGGAGATCTTAAGGTTCTAGGCTGTGACCATGAACACTTCAGATATAATGTAACAAATGACATTTTGGAGAAAAAAAATCAAGAGAATAAAAGGTTGGGAGGTCGCATGGGTCATGGATGCAGTAAGTCACCGAAATTGATGGCAGCTGTTATTAGCTGATTTAGGGGCATTAAGTGTATTAATTATGCATAAAAACCTATTGAAGTCTTGTTCTTTGCTACATTTTATATGACTTCCAGCTGCAATAACTTCAAGAGTGTTTACTTAAAACCATAGGAAGGTCCAAATTAAGTGTGTGGTTAGCTCTGTTTTAATCCATAAGGAAAGGCCCCCTATGGATAAACTGCCCTATTTCCACATTCCTGCTCCTACTACACACTCTTAATTAAATCCCAACATAGAAAGTGTTATGATTTGAGGATCATTGCTTTGTGATGGCTTACTGTTGAGTCACTCACACACAACAAAACCAGAAGCCTGACAATAACGAGCGTTGAAGTAATTTCAGAGTCTTTGTCGGGATGTTTTCCCTAACTTCTAACAGCTGGTCAGAGCGCTGAAAGGCCGTTCTAATCCCCAGGAGACAGGGATTGTTTAAGAATCCCAACAAATTATCAAAGTCCTGTCCGCATATCCTCCCTCTCCACCCGCTCACCAAATGAATTACGAAGGGGAGGCCACTAACCAGAAGAAACACACCCACACCCTAGTGCTCGGGCCAAGCTGACACTTAGGGAGCCACTATGGGACCTCTCTTCTCAGGCTCGGGTGGGAGAGGCTCCTAGAAGGGCGCAGTCAGGGTCAGAGGGAGAGAAGGGATGAAGACTGCATGGGGTGGGAGTTGTTCGAAAGGCCTGTATGACCCCCCGCCCAGTCCAGTCCCACCGGGCCCCAGGAGGCCCGTCTCTGCCGAACTACTCACACTTTGTAGGGCAGCCGCGGGTCCGACGTCAGCGTGATCTTAAAGGAAACTTTCGACCTGAGGAAGACAGCAGGAGAGAGTTAGGGTCGGGCAGCGGGACCTGGGATTACGGTGGTTGGTAAGCGAACACTTACATGGCGAAGCCGCTGGGAACAGAGAAAGCACGCCAACTCCTCCGTGAGGCCCCACTTCCTGCTCAGCGCCGGAGACCGCCCCACCCCACTCAGGTCCACGTTTCCTTCCGCAAACTGGGGACCTTCGCAGTTGCTGTTGTCCAAGGTACTGCCTGAAAAATCGGCCCCAAATGTTCATGCTACAGGGAGTTACAAGTAGCTACTAATTTTGCATATATCTATCTGAAGCAAAAGTGTGGTCATATGTATAGAATATATTTCTAACTTTATCATTTGCTTCTATATTTTTAGTCAGGCAGCACAAGCGTAGGCATAGGAAGTAGGTCTCTCGGGCCCAGCTGGCAGGTTGGGGCGGAAGTAAGCTTGTAGGGTAGGCGGATGAAGAGCGAGATGGACTGGGGGCGGGACTGGGGGCGGGACTGGGGACGGGAGTAGGGCGGACGCTCTCCGAAGTTGCTAAGGCAACCTGTGCGCCGGAAACCTTGATTGATGCTCAAGAAGCTGGAATGTTAACCTGCTTTATCATTAGTTTTCTTCTGCCTTTCCAGCCACCCAATCCTGTTATATCTTTGACATTGCTCATATTTTTGCCTTCACACTTTACTTTCCAATACTGATTTCTAACTAATTTCAACAGATAAGAGAGCTATCAAGAGCGAATTCTGTATGCCAAGACTTCTTCTAGGGTTGTTAAGAAAAAACAAGATTCCTGCACTTAAGGAACTTGGCGAACAGTTGGGAAGACCGATGCATGAACAAGAGATTTCAATAGTTTGTTATGTGGTCCAGTAGGGTTAAACTAGTGCGCTAGGTTGCCAATCATCAGCCATATTTGTTCAGTTTAACAAACTTTGAACGCTTTCTATGTGCCAGGCACTAAGTGAAATGCTGGGGTCCCAAGATGAGTAAGACAGGTAGGTGCCAACCCTTTAGGAACTAGCAGTCAGAAGTTCTTGTATAGTGAGGGAAGAAAACTGTCCTCTAAGGTTTATTACAAATCTAAACATCTGTGTTTGAAAAGTAAACTTCCCTCTCTCAATGACTGCAATGCCTTTTAAAAGAAATATTGCAATGAATAGGCAAAACAGGAATCAGGTAGGCACTGAAATAATGAGGAAATCTAGTTAATTTTTAGACTATGTTAGATTTTTAAGGAGAGATATCTAAGAGAGGAATAGGGAAGGAACTGTACTGCAGATAATGAAGACTAATTTCATCTTTGCCATAATTTTATTCTAGACTGATCTCCCACTGGAGAGAGTGCTGATTGTGGCTGTAGGAGAGTAAGAATTCAGTATTCTCATGACAGTTGTCTTCACTGTAAAAAACTGTAGGTCTTTCCATATACAGAGGTAAGGGCAAATATTGATTGATAGATTTGGGTATCAACAGTTAATAGCTAAAAGTATAGAATTAGTGGGGGTGACTAAGGTTTTTAAGAATAGCAATAAGGATAAAACTGCTGATTGTGTCTACCTGGTGTCAGCTAGCCAAATAATATTGAAAGAGATTAGTGTACATATTTATATATTTTTTGAAAATTTTGCAACTTGCTATTTATGCTTTGATTTCTGCTCATGTATAAAAACATGTGGCAAAATCCTAAAGATAAAGACATATTTTGATCAAAGAGTTTTTACTGTGTGTATTAAAAGTAGTGAAGACAAGATTCAATCCTAGGCAGTGTGACTTCAAAAATGTATTTGTATAATACATTATATCAAAATAATAAGGAAAATATTGTATTTTCAAAAGATATTGAAGAATACCTAATTCCTAAATATTTAGAATTCTTTCCCTCCTCAGTCCCCCAACTCTGCTCCCTATGTGTTTGTCTCCTGAGTTTTATTTTTCCTGGAACAAGAAAATAAATTATAAATGGATCATTCACACTCAATATTTTGATTTTTTTTAACTTTGCTAAGGCATTTGCAATTGAAAAAATTTATGGCAAAAGAAGGACCTTCTCATTTACTGACAAGTTAAAATGTTGAAGTACATTTAATGACTATAATGAGGAACAAACTCTGGAGCAAATTTTAGGAGATATTTGGCAAATGTAACATTTTAAGACAACAAACAGCATAAATGGCTTGATGTGTTTTGGAAGAGATCCAATTAGTATCATGTAGAGGCAGAAATGATTATAGAAGTGCACAGTGTGACCATATTAGAACTCATTAAATGTCAGTGAAACATACCAATATTTTATTTGCAAATACATACAAATTTCCTATTATTATAAAGAAATCAAAAGTAAATTAAATTTACATAAGGACTAAAAAGATTTGTTTACATAGTCATAAAAGTTCTTCTTACCAGTTATTTCTGTAGCCAACTTTAAATAAAATAGAAAACATGTTGATTTTTCATGCCAAAAAAATTTTGTCTTTCTGATTTTTTCACCCTAATTTAACTGTATTTATGGATATGACTAAAACTATCTGATAATTAAATTATGTAATCTTGAAAGGTTTACAGTGGAATAAATCTTATGATCCAGATATCCAGATATTTAACATTACAGGGAAAAAAACTGTAGCCTGATCAATTAATAATAAATGGATATTTTTATAGTAGGTTAATTTGGTCTTTTTGTTTTCTATTATCTTTTCTTCTCTCACAATCCACTAAAGAGCATTGATATAATTGAGGCAGTGATAATAATGGCTCAAAATTCATCAAGATTTATTTTGTACTAGGTATTATATTAAACACTTTATTAAAGTAAAATCACTAAATATGAACTTTAAACTTCAGTTGACTTTAAGTTGCAATTCAGTGACAAGAAGCCTTGTGCAAAGAAGAGAGCTAATCCTAAAAATTAAAAGAAAAAAGAAAAACTGTAACAACAAAATGGGAGTGATACTGGAATTTTAATGGGTGGGGTCCAGGAGACCACCAATGCTAGATGCAAAGAGCAAGGAAGGATAAAAATAGTATACTTTCTAGGTATGCAAGTACAATGTAAATAAAGAAAATATTTACCTTTTATTTTTTTCCTGGTATTTTCCAAGACTTCCTCAGCTTCTTGAAAAACCATGTCATCAATAGCTATATCATTCACAGTATTTGAATTTCCAATTCAGCATAGCTGTATCAGGGTGGTTTTTGTGGCTGTCATATCCATGGTGACTTTACACATTGGTGTAGACATTAGCTTCTTCACTGACTGTGTCACTTCACTACATTTGACTTCATTGTGTAGACATGATATGAAACATGCAGAGATAATATCAGATGTTTATAATTTAGTTTTGTCTTATTATATTACAGATAGGATATAATATAATTAAACAATTATATGTGTAGTAGTCTATATTGTTCAAGAATTGATATTTAGAATAAAAATGAAGCATTAAAATATTTATAATAAAAGGAGGACACTGAGAACCATCGATTTATGTAACCCAATATATTTATAGTGGATGCTAACTTCTCATGGCACAAACTCAGGTATGCTAAAAATATAATTCTTTTTCTTCTTTGTCTCTTTCTCTGTCTACCTATCTTTGTCTCTCTCTGTATATGTGTGTGTATCTTTGTATCTTTGTTTCTCTATCTCCTTGTATCTTTCTTTTCTTTTTGTTTTTGTCTCACACCAATTTCTGCCTAGTGTCACACAGTTAATCTGAGTTTTCTGTATCAAATCAAGATTTTCTTAGTCAAATTGGGATTTTTAGATCCACTCATAGTTTCTCCCTACATAATTCTTTTTCAGGCTGGATGCAGAATTTGGGCTTTAGTGGTTCTGGTATCTGGTTTTTTGTCATCCTCTGTCCACATGCTCAGTGATCTTTGTATCTACTCACATCATCTGAGATACATGCAATCATTTACATTAGAGTTCACTATTGGTGGTGTACATTCTAGGGATTTGGACAAATATATAATGACATGTATCCACCATTTATTAATAGTGTCATACAAAGTAATTTCACTGCACTAAAAATCCTCTATGTTCTGCCCATTCATCCTTCCCACCCCCTTAACCCCTGGCAACCACTGATCTGTTTGTTGTCTCTGTACTTTTGCCTTTTCCAGAATGTCACATATGGTTGGAATCATACAACATGTAGTCTTTTCAGATTAGCTTCTTTCACAATAATGTGAATTTAAGCTTCCTCCACTTCTTTTCTTGGCTTGGTAGCTTATTTCTTTTTAGCGCTGAATAATAGTCAGTTGTCTAGATGTACCACAGTTTGTTTATCCATTCACCTAGTAAAGGACATTTTGGCTGCCTCCAAATTTGGACAATTATGAATAAAGTGGTATAAACAGCTATGTGCAAGTTTTTGTGCAGACGTAAGTTTTCAACTCCTTTGGGTAAATACCAAGGGGTGCGATTGCTGGATCATATGGTAAGAGCATGTTTAGTTTTGTAAGAAACTGCCAAAGTGTCTTCCAAAGTGGCTGTACCATTTTGCATTCTCACAAACAATGGATGAGAGATCCCGTGGCTCCACATCCTCCTCATCCTGACCCCAGTGCTGTCACTGTTCTGGATTTTGGCCATTCTAATACCTGTGTAGTGTTATCTCATTGTTGTTTACCCACCGTATTTTAACATCTGGCTGGGGAGGGTTGGGAAGGCAGCACAGGGAAAATGTGGATGGTTCAGAAATTCAAATATATATTTTATATTTTTTACAATTCATAAGTTTATAATTACCTTATTTTGCTCTGTATTGCCTGCTGTAACTTTCCTTTCTCTGAGGTACTGGAGTACAAGTGTCTTTAAAAAGAAGAAAGAGTAATGAAGTAAACAAAACTATGTAATACTTGGAAATTTTTTCCTGATACCTTCCCTGTGAATTATACAACCAGTTTGGGCAAAACAGGTCTTCCATGTTTCCTGACTCCTTATTCTGTTCTCGTTCCAGTACACAGTAATATATGCTTTGACTGCCTTCAATGTTCTAGCAATTTTATCATTAATGAAATTAATTAGTCTTTAAAACCTCACAGAAGTAAGGCTATCTTTACTGGTGAGATGGATTCAAGGACATTTACATACTTCCTGTTAGGCATAATATAAAACAATGTGCAATCAGATTTTTTCTTTTGTTTTTGTTATTCTCTTCGCTAGTATAGGAAAAAAAGACACATTTCTAAATATGGAGCTGTAAATGAACTTTGGCCAAAGATAATTCTCACTTCAGAACAGTCCACTTAATCCACTGAAGAATCGTCACCAGTGCATTGATGACAGGTGCCACTTTCAGGTACCCTGCAATGGGTAGGAGGCAGGTTTGGTGGGGGTGGGGATGAAGTGGGGGTGGGAGGTCTCATTTCTTTCTAAAATTCTTGTACCAGAGTCTTAATTTACTGATTTATTTTCATGTTGACCTATGGGAGAGTTATTTCATAAGTAATACATTTTGTAGCAGAAATGAAATTATAAAAGAGACAAATGGCATATAAATCCACACAGAAAGTGTGTGAAAACTTCTGTCATTTAAAGTCCTATTCTTAATAATGTCAAATAATGATGAAAGAAATTTAAGAAATAAAATTACAATGACATAAGAAAATAAAAATGGCAGTTAAAGAGATTTAAAAACAACAAAAAGTAGAAGACAGATGTGTCCAGGTCAACATGTTATTTAGAAAAGAAACCAGTTTATTTAAAAGATAAATTGAAATTAATTATGCTTATAGAAATGAGTGAAAAACAACAATGACATAATTGATATAAATATAGAGTTTAAAAATAGAAGAGTGGAAAATACATTTCAAACTGAAGCATGTTGCCTTCAAATGATAATATAAAATGCTTAGTCACTAAAAAGGAAAAGAAAATCATTTCCATATTTACTGAAAAATTTTCACTTAAAATTTTTGCAGATTGAATGAACTTAGAAGTTATTTCAGGGTAAAACTTACATAATTTAAAGGGAGAATAAAATTATCTTTTCTTTAGCTTCTTATTTTGCTGTTCTATAATACTCTATTTTGTGAATTCTTGTTCTAGATTTGTATCTAACTAAATTTTATCTTTTCTTTTTAGTTTTCTTCAATAGGATTATACAATGTTCATTTTCCCTGTAGTGTTTAATTTTTCATGATTTGCCCTAAGAATTACCATGGCCATCAGAACAATATTTTCAGTTGTTATAAAGTGTTATTTGTTGTCATAATGTGGATTGTCCTCTGAGACACTTAGAAAGTATTAAAACCAGTGTGACATCTTAATTATTTTAAAATTCATCATAACTTGTCCTATTATAAATTTAGATATATTCCTTGATTATCATTAAAATATTAATATTACTTTCAATTTTATACTGTTGATCTTAATTATATAAAACATTTTTTATAACTCTCCATCATGCCTAACCACAGCAAGAAACAGCCTTGATAATATTTGTTTATATTTATATAGATTTGCATTCACTACCTTATTTCTTTTACATTCACTACCTTATTTCTTTCTCTGTAATAAAACTTACAAAGCATTCAGGATGTGTACTGTTATCTCTTTTAAAAATCATAAAATGAACAAAGAGATTATGTATTAAAGGCCTAAGGTCACAAATGTGGTTTGTGAGAGAATAGTAAAAAAAACACAATTATTGAAGATTCTTTACAAAACTAACCCAATTTGATTCTATATGAGCTTATTTTTTATAGTTGTTGTTTAAAATACAAATAGTCGAATTTATAAACTCCTTCAATGAGCTTCTGAAGTTCTTTCTCAATTTGATTTTCCAACACCCAGAACAAGTATCTGGCGTATAGCAGGGTACTCAAATAGTATTTGTTGAATGAATTAATGTAAGCTTAAAAATAGTACATATTAGTAATTCTTTTCCATTGCAGTGATGTTTATTACATTCCATTAACTGCAATCGTAAATTCTCTTAATGCAGAGGATTAAACACTTCAATTCTTGCATTGTTCTTATTTTAAGGCTTACCTATTCAAAAGACAAGACTACTCACTCAGTTTACTGCTCCTGGTAAAAACAGAGGTTTGAAAAGGCTAATTAAAGACTCTTATCAATATGATTAAATAAAGAAGCCATTCAAATAAACATATGTGAATATCCTCACATGTTCCTTCACCATTACTTTATGTGACAGTTGACATTTTGAGTCCAGACCCTGCATTAGAAACCTCATTACTCTCTTCCAGGATTATATAATTCTCAGAGATGCAGGATTGCTCATTGTTATTAACCTTCCTTGTAGCTTCTATGATGCAGGTGGTGAAAACAGAAGTTGTGAGCTGGTGACAAGTGGCCTTGGGAGATTTTGGTTTGGTCCATACAGTGAAGTTAAGTGAGTGTTACATTTGGTACAGATACAAATGGTTTACCTGTTGTCCTAATCACAGTTTTCATGTTTTCTATTAATACGCTCAGTCATTTGAGTTTATGATCCTTGGTGCAAATGAGATGATTTGAGGATAGCATTTTTGTTGCAATTCCATTAGCCAAAGAACCACATGAGTACCTACATTATTTATATGCTTCAAAGTTATAATTTAGAAAGCAGAGATCTTAAAGACCCAAATAGTTATGTGAAAATCTTACCCATGACTTAAGAGTTATGTCATGAAAGAGAATTGATAAGTTTGGCTTGAAAGAACTATTTTAGATATTAGAACGATCTCATCTAGATAATTCCAAAACTATTAATTGCTGCAGAATTTAACTGTTTCCAGTAACAACGCTGGAAATCTTACAAAGGGAATTGACTGCCTGTCATGACCACGTTATCATCCCCTGTAACTTTGAGTGCCTTTATAGCAGTTCTGTTCTCCTGAGTTTAGTTGATTCTATCTAAACTCTCTAGTAATTCTTTTACAATTTTCCTGCTTTTTTCACTCAGCCATTATTGTTTTGCTTTCTGACATATTGAAATTCTTCATACACATGTATGCATTTGTAGATTCTATAAATCCTACAAAGTTTTAATTTTTTTTCTTAGTGGTTTAAAGGTGGTCAAACTAATGTAGATAAATGAACAGATCTCAAACTTGGAAATGGTAAGAATTTCTCCCAGAAGTTATCAGAGTAGTAACAGAGAGGTGGAATGTTTTTCCCTTTTTTTCCTTTAGCATATCCTGGCCTTTTTTTTTTTTTTTTACCTTTACTCATTGTTGGTATAAACATCAAACTTCTATTACAAGAAACATATACCTTTCTAAAATAATTTAATTTTTTTTTTCTGATCATTTCAGGTCTCTTCAAGTGGAATGGTTGTAAATATAATCATGTTAGTTTGTTAATTTGACTTTTCTCTAGCACTAATATTAAGTCAAAGATGCTTATGTCCAATATATCTTATTATAGCACAAAATTCAAACACTGTTCATAATACATTAAAAAATTCCTTATGGGAAGCATCATATAGAGTGGTTTATTTACACCCTAAATAATATTAAAGAAAAAAAGTAGTAGTTTAGATGCTAATGATTATAATTATCTAAGCTTACCACTGTTTTCTGTCTTTCTGGAAAGTATTTTAATTGTCAGGTTATGCCTCAAGAGCTAAAAAATACATATTTCTATTTCTACTTTTTTTTAATCAATTTTTAAATTTTTTAAACATATACTTAATCTCCATATTTCTCCTTGTCTTAATCATATTTTTTATTTTCTGCATTTTATGCTGTTTTGACATCTTAAAAAGCTTGTTGGCCTCAAAAAGTCTTCCCCTTCCAGGGCCAGCCAATTCTTAGACACAGCAAAGGGCTTAGCTGGGAGAACGTCTTTCATATGCAAACCAACCAATCTTCAGGCAGCTATGGCCCCAACCACCTCTTTATCTAACCCTCAAACACCAAATCAGTATTTCTCTCACCCTAAATCAACCCTGGTACTTAGAAGCAAAAGTCTTCCCTATGGTCCAAAGCCTGACAGAAGACGGGATTATTCAAACTAGCCAACCCTAAACAGTTTACTCTGCCCTGCCTGCCTTTCCTGCAGAAATCCCCATAAAGGATCTGGCTTAGGCTCTCCCCCAGACCTCCTCTACTTCTGACCAAAGCCTGGTGTCTTCCATGTGCCCTGCCTGGCATGGCACGCCCCCTTCTCCTGGGAAATGCAGTAATGAAAACCTTCTTTCAATGGCCTCAGCCACTCTGTGTCATCACTCAATTACCTCTTTACATCAAAATCCCCAGGGTACAATAATTGGAACACTAGTTGCTAAATGAGTGAACTTACATTGTTTTTAGTAAAGAAATAACTTGAGTGATTATCTAGTAAAATTTCCAAAATGGATTTCTGGGTTAAGACGGTGTAATGTCTGTAATGTAGACTCTCTAAATTTCCTATTAATACTGATGAATGCGTTAAACAAAAACATTAGCAATGATGCTACAGAGTGTCACTGGACGCTGGTTTAACAGTTAACATCCTGCTTTCTTGAAGACATTTTCTTTGATCACGTATCTGATGAGGCTGCAACGACAAACGCAATCCACTGTGTGTGCATGTTGCACATCTAAGCCAAACATCCAAACAGAAATCAGTAAGATGGGGCTTAGCTTACTCCTCTCACTCTCTCTTAGGTGGTTAAGAAGTTAACTAGGTCCCTGTGCTCTTTCTTAGTTGGTAAAGGTCTGCACCAACTAGAAAAATGGGAATCTGTTCTCGCTGTTGCAAAGATATGTGCTTTCTAGGGTGGTGTTTTTCCTTCTGATAACACAGAGCCGCCATGTTTTCTCTCCCAAACCCAGCCTTAGAGAAAGGGCTAGTCTCCCTTATATCTCCTTTCTTATTTGAGTATTGGCATCTTTCCTTTATCTCTCTAAAATTGTTAGCCTGATCCTAGAATGGGTTTAGATTTTCACAAAGGATAGAAAGATTCATTGTTTTCAGGCAGCTTCTGTTTTCAGTCCTGGAGTACTCATTCCAAAATCAAGAGAGCACAGGATCTTATCTAACTTTTTAGTAGGGAGGGAAGTTACAGAGGAAAAAAATGTCACAAAACCCATAAACACAACCAATTACCTATCCTAGCCGAAACATAGAAACATAATTAAAATTTTTAAATACTGGGACACATCTTCTACTCCAGAAAGTCTGACTTCTCAAGTCACAGAATAATTTAGATGGTTTTGAAAGTAAATTATTGTTGGGAGACTGCATCAAGGTCTAGGATCAAGCACATGCCAAAACCTTTCTTTTCCAACATGGCTATAAAATAACAAATTATACATACATACATATATATATATAGTATATATATGTACATATATAGACACACATATACACATATTTAGTAATAAAAGCTATCCAAAGTGAAGCACAAAAAAATAAAGAAAACATCAATGACGTGGGAAAATGTCATACACACACACACACACACACACACATACATATATATATATAAATATATATATTATATGCACATAAATGCATATAAATGAAGCGGGATATCTAGAAGGTAGCGGGAATAGAAACATTTGAAGAAATAATGGTTGAAAATTTTTGTAATTTGATGAAAATTGTAAGTCTAGAAATTCAAGAAGTTCAACCAACCCAATTAGAAGAAACAATAAAAGAAAAAAAAACTTTAACAAGGTACATAAAAACCAAATTGCAGGCTGGGCGCGATGGCTCACACCTGTAACCCTAGCACTCTGGGAGGCCAAGGCGGGTGGATCCCTCAAGGTCAGGAGTTCAAAACCAGCCTGAACAAGAGTGAGATCCCGTCTCTACTAAAAAATAGAGAACTAAAAATATATATGTATAGAAAAAATTAGCCAGGCATGGTGGCACATGCCTGTAGTCCCAGCTATTTGGGAGGCTAAGACAGGAGGATCGCTGGAGCCCAGGAGTTTGAGGTTGCTATGAGCTAGGCTGACGCCACGACACTCTAGCTCGGGCAACAGAGCGAGACTTTGTCTCAAAAAAAAAAAAGATGTTTCCACAGTTGCTTCTTCTATTCCTTTTT